>JAECUM010007915.1:0-13642 GCA_016617855.1 Megalonaias nervosa | reverse complement strand
GTCCAACATTTGGCAACTACAGTCCACCGTGCCCTTAGACTGTCCAACATTTGGCAACTACAGTCCACCGTGCCCTTAGACTGTCCAACATTTGGCAACTACAGTCCACCGTGCCCTTAGACTGTCCAACATTTGGCAACTACAGTCCACCGTGCCCTTAGACTGTCCAACATTTGGCAACTACAGTCCACCGTGCCCTTAGACTGTCCAACATTTGGCAACTACAGTCCACCGTGCCCTTAGACTGTCCAACATTTGGCAAAGTCTCCAAGAAGCATTGAGAGGATAGTCGTGGACACTTTATATCAAATGGTTTTGGATTAAATTCTTTATAGTTCTCACCAAACTGATATAAAACAGGTAGGCACGTGAACCTGGACGGGCAAGTCACATGATTATTGACATCTTTACAGTACTCTCTTATTGTTGTCAGAAAACTATTTCCCATTCATGCTTACAATTTCTGACCCAGTTATTATCACTGCATTCTATTTTTGTCGTCAATAATGAGAAGGATTATGAATAAATGACTTTCATTCAACAGGATGTTTCCAGAGTCAAAAGGATGAAAGTAATTCTGATTGCGCGAGGCACCAGTTTACCCTCAGTTCTATATCATGTATAAACATTCACCTTGTCAGTTCAATTTACATGCCCGATAAGACTCCAAACTGTGATAAAACCGATAACGTGTGGCATGGTCAGAGATCAAGTGACACGTATGATGACCTCCCTTCCTCAACAAAAATTTCATCTGATAATGTTTAGATTCCAGGTCTTTTAAAGGACGAAGGAATTATGGATAACAAAACTGGTATTATATATATATATATATATATATATATATATATATATATATATATATATATATATATATATATATATATATATATATATATAACACGTTCGAATGTTTGATAAGTGTTATGTTTTCCTGTTTAGGGGAAGAGGCTGATTATAGTAGATATAGCAGTTTAGATGTCTTGATGCGGAGAAATATAGATTTATATAAAACAAATATCTACATTAACTGGAAGTAAAATGGCGATTTGCCCACAAAGTAATTCAATTGCTGGGTTGATTATTGTAATCAGGGTAAGCTTCTTTGAACACCTAAAGATTTCTATCTAAAGATAATAATTATATTCAAGTGACTGTTATTTAGCAATGCCAAATTTATTGGAAGTGTTATTTAGCAGTGCCAAACTTACTGGAAGTGTTATTGTTCCAAATTTATTGAAAGTGTTATTAGTAGTATCAGTAATTGTGGGTTCTGGTTCACTTTTTGAGGGTATCAAAGATATTTTTGAAAATTATTTAAGTGATGAACGTATCTAACTCACTTTTTGGTGTATCAAAACAGTGAAAATGGGGTTCTGGCTCACTTTTTTGTGTCTCAAAGAGGATTGGGACTCAGTAGTATCAAAGAAGACAAAGGGGGTTCTGGCTCTGATATCAAAGCAGTAAAAGGGGGTTCTGGCTCCGGTATCAAAGCAGTAAAAAGGAGGTTATGGTTCGGATATCAAAGCAGTAAAAAGGTGGGTGGGTCTGGCTTGGATATGAAAGTAATGAAAAGGAGGTTCTGGCTCAGGGTATCAAAGAAGATCAAAGGGGTTCTGGCTCAGATATCAAATCAGAGGAAAGGGGGTTCTGGCTCGGATATCAAAACAATCAAAGGAGGTTATGGCTCGGATATCAAAGCAGTGAAAAGGGGGTTATGGCTCGGATATCAAAGCAGCCGTTTTGACTCCCTTGGCTTTCTTAACGTGTCCGTCCTCGAGGGTGAAGTTGTACATTTTAGCGCGAAGTCCGATTAACTCCGTGATGAGTTTTCCGTTGGTTTAATCTTTGAATTTTCCGATGATTTTTTTTTTTTTTTGTTACGGTCACAGTGGAATGTGTTATGAGTGGGATACTCACTGAGATCGAAGAAGTGTTTGTATTGATGCAGGTCCGCGAAGACGTCATCGGTGTGAATTTCGCATACGAGGTAGTCGGTATCGGTCATGAGCTTTGTCGCAGTGCATGTGTTTGATAAAGTCATACTGGAATTAGTACATGAGCAATTTGTTCAGATTGAGGATGGCCGCGCCGACGTACACTGGTTTGTCCAGCATGAGATGGGATTTTCTGGATTCGATGGCAACTAACTCTTCGTCAAAGATTTTCATTGTACAAAGGCATCATCGGCGACCAATTTATCACGTCGTTGAACGTTATTGACGATTTCGATATTTTTTTTTTTCGGTTTCGTTTGTTTTCCATAGTCTTTCCGAACACGCTATTGTTCGTGAATTTGAGGAAGTCTTCGTCAAACGCCGACGTGGCAAGGGTGCGTTTTTTCGTGTTGAAGATGATGTAGGGTTTCGTCCACGGGGATTGCATAAACTTGAGTGATCGATGAACTATTTTAAGAACGAGTCCGTGTTGGATCGCTTATAACAGAGCTCGTGTTGGATCGCTTATAACAGAGCTCGTGTTGGATCGCTTATAACAGAGCTCGTGTTGGATCGCTTATAACAGAGCTCGAAGATGGAGGATATAGTTCTTTGCAGTTTTTTTTTCACTTTGGCGTCTTCGGTATCGAACATCGTTATGAGTTGTTGTTCGCTTAACCATTGATTGTCCACGAGAACGCTTTCACGACAGAACGGATAATAGTTGTGGAATTTATGTAAGTGCTCTGGATACCTAAGATCGACTTCCACGAAATAGCCATCGAATTAACCATCGGGATTATCTACGATAATCTGTTTCATTTCCTCGAGGAACTGTTCTCTAGGGATCCCGTGTAAACCACCAGTCGGAAGGGGTTGTGACATTGCCCATTCATAGAGAGAGATTGTTTACGTCAAGGTAGAAGATGTACACGGTGGTTTTGTCGGGTTGTAGTATTTCATGTATTTGTGATTGGCGACGGCGTGGGTTTTTTTTGGCTGATGACGGAGATTCCACCACGTGTAATTTTTTCCGTGAGCATGAAAATATCTGGATCGGTGAAGAGTTCTAAGGTTACTCCGGATTGTTTAAGCAGTGCATCAAAAGCAATGCCAGGCGAGGAGAAATACCAGAGTGGATCAAGTTGGTAATGGTTCAAGCATGTACGTCTGAAATGTTTGAAGACATCCGCGAACAAGAGTACATCAAGCACAGGTCGTGATAATCACCGAGGGTTTAGCAACCAAACTTGTTCCATATCTTGTTCGCGTACCAGTATTTGTCGCCGTCGATCTGAGATAGAGTTATGCTGGAATATAAAGAATCAATGGGTGGCAACGAGGTTTCATCGAATCTCGACCACTCATCAATGTACTAGTAGGGATAAATTCCTTTTTGTTTGAGAATATTTGCGTGGACTCAAAATTCCTTTTCCAGCTGTATGAACTTTTATGGCAGTTTTAAGCGAATTCTTTCAGCGACGATGCCAAGAACTGGAACGAATCAATTAGTAGAAAGGGGCCAAAGTCACCGACATTTACTTTTCGAAATTGTTGGGGATGATCTTGATTTGTTTTCCTACCTTGTCTAGAATGGCCTTCACCCGTGGATCACCAAGCGCAGTCATGATGAAGTGTGTGCGATCATGGGAAGAAATGGTGGGCCATTAAAGAAGCATTTACAACCGACACGAACAGCTCCGGTGAATTTTCCTGTGATTTTGCAGTGGTATCTTACTTTACAGCGCTTGGCATCATGAGGCTGGAAAGGTTTTTTTTCATCATCTCTTCGCGGTGTTATACAGTTGTCGTTCACTGACCGTTGATGGTTGCATCGGAGCAGGATTGGCCAAGATGTTCTTGATGCGTTCCCATTGTTGTGCGAGTTGTTGGAAGGACCAGACAATGCAGTCCTCACCGAGATGCCGTTGATACTCTGACGACAAACGTTCAAGAGCGGAACAGTACAATTTATAACCGACCGCACAGGGAACACGTCTTTGTTCGATTTTAGTAAAGGAGTGATTGGGATCAGGAGCAGGTTTTTATACTTTTTCCAGGATCGCTTCATAGTCAAAGTCAGCATGGAAGGGTTGTGCGCATTATTGTCCGTAATCATGAAACGCTGACATGTTGTGGTGTTCCTTGTGCATTTGTATCGCTTGTTATTGTATACCGCAGCAATATGTTGTTGGAGTTTTTATTCTTGTGGAAATCCTTGATGGCAGCGATAGCAGATGTATGTTTTTCATTACGGTTGGTGTACTGAGATCGACACAATCGGCTTAAATCCTTGCTGTGCACGTAATGGTGCTGATAGTAGAGAAGATTAAGGGTGTCCTGCGACGCCGAGAGGTGCATGGGATAGATAGAAAACAGTTTATCGCCAGCTTTCTTTTCATCGAGTCTGAATACGTCAATGGAAAGTCCATCGTTGATCGCCTCCAGTTTGGGAACGTCATTGACCGCCACTAGAAAGATGATCCTGTTAGTGTTGATCGTATTCAGATTGGCTTGTACTTGGTGAAGCGGTCGGCGTTATCTTTAGCTGGATGTTTTGCGGAGAAGATCGTGTACAAAAACAGAGATCATCGTCGTTTTTGACGTTGATGCATGCTTTAGTGGCCATGATATGTTTGGGAAGATCTACGTGTCGTCCGCTTCGATTAGCTGTGAATTTGGTCGTGTGTAAGTTAAATTTTTTGGTCCGGCAACTATGCACGCTGACCCGGATTCTTGATAATCTTCGCTGAGCCGTAGGATGAACTGATAAACCAAGTCGACAAGTATATCAAAGTCAGATCTGCGCAAAACGATAACGGCTTGGCACAGTCAATCGTTTGTACTTCTCCGGTGACTCTTCCGAAATGAACGTTGAAGGACACTCCGAGCTTGATTCATGTGAACGTTTGTAGTTTCCGTTGTACTACTGGCCATACGATACGGTGTAGTGTATCTTTGGTCACGCCGTTCGATAGCACGTATTGGTTATCAAACGTGAATGTTTTATCGTAGTGACCGAACGCTGACACGATTTGTCTCGCCATGTACTGGGGTTCAACAGCCTTGTCTCTGATTTTTTGTCGCTGTCGTCGAATCTCGTCTACGCTGATCAGTGGCAGTGTATCGATTTCCTGACGACGTTGGATGCCCTTGTGTTCATGTCGTCGGTGGATGTCAATGGCGTTTTTGAGCATTCGTCGTTCCGTTGCCGATCGAAGGTATGTAGCACGAGTTACGTCGAGGGTGAAGTAATCTCGTTGTAGTTGTTGAGCTGCCAACGAAGCCTGCTTTGGGGGAATCATCACCGTGATCGTGCTGAGTCGTCGAAACCTTTCAGCGAGCTCGTCATTTGTGCCGTTGTTCTATCAACGTGACAATGCTCGTTTTGAGATCGTCCAGGGAAAACGCATCACGGAGTTCATCGGACTTCGCGCTAAAATTTACAGCTGCACCTTCGAAGACGGACACGTTAAGAAAAAAGACAAGGGAGTCTAAACGGCCGTCATCGATCACGTGGTAACGTTCGATCATTATCATCAAGCACTTCAGAGCAGCCTCCAATACAACTCCATGAAAACTTTCCGGTCTCATGCCCATCGACTTTCCACGGTGGTCATTCAAAAAGAAGGATTGTGCACGTTCGATGATAAACGATACTCCCGAAATGGCATTACACACCCTCGCGTACTGACACTACCTCATCCACCACTGAACCAAAACCCTCTGCAAAGATCACACTGAAACAGAATACCCTTTGACTTTCTTTGATACCACTGAGCCAGAACTCCTTTCACATACACACTTTGCTTTGCATAGACCACATTGATCCAGAACCCCCTTTCATCTGTTGTGATATCACTAAGCCAAAACCCCCTTTCATCTGCTTTGATATCACTGAGCCAAAATCCTCTGCATAGACCACACTGAGCCAGAACCTCCTTTGATCTTCTTTGATATCACTGAGCCAGAACCCCCTTTTTAATGCTTTGGTATCTGAGCCACAATCTCTTTGTCTTCTTTAATACTACTGAGCCAGAACCCCCTTTGTCTTCTTTGATATCTGAACCAGAACCTCCTTTGATCTTCTTTGATACCATAACCAAAAGTGAGCCAGAGCTCCCTTTGATATTTTCTGATACCACTGAGCCAGAACCCCCTTTGTCTTCTTTGATACCACTGAGCCAGAACCCACGTTGATACACCAAAAAGTGAGCCAGAACCCCCTTTTAACTGCTTTGATACACCAAAAAGTGAGACAAATCACGTTCATCACTTAAACAGTTTTCAAAAAGAATCTTTGATAGACTCAAAAAAGTGAGCCAGAACCTACTTTGTCTTCTTTGATCCATAAAAAGTGAGCCAGAACCCCTTTTGATACACCCAGAAAGTGAGCAAGAACCCCTTTTCACTGCTTTAATACACCAAAAAGTGAGACAAATCACGTTCATCACTTAAATAATTTTCAAACAATCTTTGATATCCTGAAAAAAGTAAGTCAGAACCCCCAATAACCTATACTACTGTTATTTACAAGTGCCAAATTTATCAGAAGTTTTATTAGCAATGCTAAATTTATTAAAGTTTTATTCCAATCATCAGTCGGATTGAAACCAATTTTCTTTTAAATGGAGCGCAAGTAAATAAATGTTGAATGCTTTAACTACCAAATTGAGGTTTCGGAGTCTATCCAGAGGAAAAAGTGCATGACGAACATTTGCAAACTATATGTTAAATAAGATGGATTATTCAATGCAAAGAAATGGCCCTCATGCACATCAGTACTATAATGTCCTTCATGTACATGAGTACTATAATACAATTCAAGCACATCAGTACTCTAATGGCCGTCATTCACATCAGTATTATAATGGCCGTCATTCACATCAGTACTATAATGGCCTCCATTCACATCAGTACTATACTGGCTTCCACTCACATCAGTGCTATAATAGTCTTCATTCACATCAGGACTATAATGGCCTTCATGCACATCAGTACTATAATACAATTCATGCACATCAGTACTATAATACAATTCATGCGCATCAGTACTATAGTGCAATTCATTCACATCAGTATTATAGTGGATTTCATGCACATCAGTACTATAACGGCCTACAGTCATCAGCACTATACTAACTTTCATGCGAATCAGTACAATAGTACAATTTATGCACAGCAGTACTATAATGGCCTTCGTTCACATCAGAACTATAATGGTCTTCATGCACATCAGTACTATAATACAATTCATTCAGTACAGTACTATAAAACAATTCATGTACATCAGTACTATAATACAATTCATCCACATCAGTACTATAATAAATTCATGCACATCAGTACTATAATGCAATTCATGCACATCAGAACTATAATACAATTCATGCACATCAGTACTATATTGCAATTCATGCACATCAGTACTATAATGCAATTCATTCAGATCAGTACTATAATGCAATTCATGCACATCAGTACTATAATCCAATTCATGCACATCAGTACCAAAATACAATTCATTCACTACAGTACTATAACACAATTCATGCACATCAGTACTATAATACAATTCATGCACATCAGTACTATAATGCAATTCATGCACATCAGAACTATAACACAATTCATTCAGTACAGTACTATAATACAATTCATGCACATCAGTACCATAATACAATTCATGCGCATCAGTACTATAATACAATTCATGCACATCAGTACTATAATACAATTCATGCACATCAGTTCTATAATGCAATTCATGCACATCAGTACTATAATGCAATTCATGCACATCAGTACTATAGTGCAATTCATTCAGATCAGTACTATAATGAAATTCATGCACATCAGTACTATAAAGCAATTCATTCAGGTCAGTACTATAATACAATTCATGCACATCAGTACTATAATACAATTCATGCAGATCAGTACTATAATACAATTCAGGCACATCAGTACTATAATACAATTCAGGCACATCAGTACCATAATGCAATTCATGCACATCAGTACTATAATCCAATTGATGCACATCAGTACTATAGTGCAACTCATGCACATCAGTACTATAATACAATTCATGCACATCAGTACTATAATGCAATTCATGCACATCAGTACTATAATCCAATTGATGCACATCAGTACTATAGTGCAATTCATGCACATCAGTACTATAAAACAATTCATGCACATCAGTACTATAGTGCAATTCATGCACATCAGTACTATAATGCAATTCATGCACATCACAAATATAGTGCAATTCATGCACATCAGTCCTATAATAGAATCCATGCACATCAGTACTATAATACAATTCATGCACATCAGTACTATAATACAATTCATGCACATCAGTACTATAAAACAACTGATGCACATCAGTACTATAATGCAATTCATGCACATCAGTACCATAATAGAATTCATATACATCAGTACTATAATACAATTCATGCACATCAGTAATATAATACAATTCATCCACATCAGTACTACAGATGCAAATCATGCAAATCAGTACTATAATACAATTCATCCACGTCAGTACTATAACACAATTCATGCACATCAGTACTATAATAGAATTCATGCACATCAGTACTATAATGCAATTCATGCACATCAGTACTCTAGTGCAATTCATGCACATCAGTACTATAATAGAATTCATGCACATCAGTTCTATAATACAATTCATGCACATCAGTACTAGAGTGCAATTCATGCACATCAGTACCATAATCCATTTCAAGCACATCAGTACCATAGTGCAATTCATGCACATCAGTACAATACTACAACTCATGCAGATGAGTACTATAAGACAATTCATGCACATCAGTACTATAATACAATTCATGCACATCAGTACTATAATACAATTCTTGCACATCAGTACTATAATACAATTCATGCACGTCAGTAGTATAATACAATTCATTCACATCAGTACTATAACACGATTCATGCACATCAGTACTATAATAGAATTCATGCACGTTAGTTTTATAATGCATTTCATGCACGTCAGTACTGTAATACAATTCATGCACATTAGTACTATAGTTCAATTCATGCACATCAGTATTATAATGCAATTCATGCACATCAGTACTATAGTGCAATTCATCCACATCAGTACTATAATACAATTCATGCACATCAGTACTATAATACAATTCATGCACATCAGAACTAGAATACAATTCATGCACGTCAGTACTATGATACAATCCATGCACATCAGCACTATCATACAATTCATGCACGTCAGTGCTGTAATGCAATTCCTGCACATCAGTACTATAGTGGAATTCATACACATCAGTATTATAGTGCAACTCATCCACATCAGTACTGTAATGCAATTCATGCACATCAGTACTATAGTGCAATTCATGCACATCAGAACCGTAGTGCAATTCATGCACATCAGTAATATAATAGAATTCATGCACGTCAGTACTATAATGCAGTTCATGCACATCAGTACTATAATATAATTCAAGCATATCAGTACTATAATACAAGTCATGCACATCAGTACTATAAAACAATTCATGCACATCAGTACTTTAATACAATTCATGCACATCAGTATTATAATACAATTCGTGCACATCAGCACTATAACACAATTCATGCACATCAGTACTATTACACAATTCATGCACATCGGTACTATAGTGCAATTCATGCACATCAGCACTATAATAAATTCATGCACGTCAGTACTTTAATACAATTCATGCACATCAGTACTATAATAGAATTCATGCACATCAGTACCATAATGCAATTCATGCACATCGGTAATATAATGCAATTCGTGCACGTCAGTACTATAGTGCAATTCATACACATCAGTACTATAGTGCAATTCATGCACATCAGTACTATAGAATTCATGCACGTCAGTACTATAATACAATTCATGCACGTCAGTACTATAATAAAATTCATGCACATCAGTACTATAATACAATTCATGCACATCAGTACTTTAATACAATTCATGCATATCAGTATTATAATACAATTCGTACACATCAGTACTATAATGCAATTCATGCACGTCAGTACCATAATGCAATTCGTGGTGGTCAGTACTATAATGCAGTTCATGCACGTCAGTACGATAACGCAATACATGCACCTCAGTACTATAATGCAGTCCATGCACGTCAGCACTATAACACAATTCATGCACGTCAGTACTATAATACAATTCATGCACATCATTACTATATTACAATTCATGCACATCGGTACTATAATACAATTCATGCACATCAGTACTATAATACAATTCCTGCACATCAGTATTATAATACAATTCATGCACATCAGTATTATAATACAATTCATGCACATCAGTACTGTAATGCAATTCATGCACACCAGTACTGTAATGCAATTCACGCACGTCAGTACTATAAATCAATTCATGCAAATCAGTACTATAATTCAATTCATGCACATCAGTACTATAATACAATTCATGCACATCAGTACTATGATACAATTCATGCACGTCAGTACTATAATACAATTCATGCACATCAGTACTATAATACTATTCATGCACATCAGTACTATAATATAATTCATGCACTTTAGTTTTATAATGCAATTCATGCACGTCAGTGTTGTAATGCAATTCATGCACATCAGTACTATAGCGTAATTCATGCACGTCAGTACCATGGTACAATTCATGCACATCAGTACTATAATACAATTCATGCAGAATAGTACTATAATACAATTCATGCACGTCAGTACTATAATACAATTCATGCACATCAGTACTATGGTGTAATTCATGCACATCAGTACTATAATACAATTCATGCACGTCAGTACTATAATACATTTCATGCACATCAGTACTATAATAGAATCCATGCACATCAGTACTATAATAGAATTCATGCACATCAGTCTATAATACAATTCATGCACATCTGTACTATAATACAATTTATCCATATCAGTACTATAGTGCAATTCATGCACGTCAGTACTATAATAGAATTCATGCGCATCAGTACCATAATACAAATCATGCTCATCAGTACTCTAATACAATTCATGCACATCAGTGCTATAATACAATTCATGCACGTCAGTACTATAATATAATTCTTGCACATCAGTACCATAATGCAACTCATGCACGTCAGTACTGTAATGCAATTCATGCACATCAGTACTATAATGCAATTCATGCACATCAGTACCATAATACAATTCATGCACGTCTGTACGATAATGCAATTCATGCACGTCAGTACTATGATACAATTCATGCACATCAGTAGTATAATACAATTCATGCACATGAGCACTATAATACAATTCATGCACATCAGTACTATAATAGAATTCATGCACGTCAGTACTATAATACAATTCATGCACATCAGTGCTATAATACAATTCATGCACGTCGATATTATATTATAATTCTTGCACATCAGTACCATAATGCAACTCATGCACGTCAGTCCTGTAATGCAATTCATGCACATCAGTA
Organism: Megalonaias nervosa; assembly: GCA_016617855.1. Taxonomy (NCBI): domain Eukaryota; kingdom Metazoa; phylum Mollusca; class Bivalvia; order Unionida; family Unionidae; genus Megalonaias; species Megalonaias nervosa. Next base: position 2,149 of record JAECUM010007915.1, on the reverse strand, counting down.
CTATAATGCAATTCATGCACATCAGTACTATAGTGCAATTCATGCACATCAGTACTATTATACAATTCATGCAGATCAGTACTATAATACAATTCATGCACATCAGTACTTTAATAGAATTCATGCACACATGTACTATAATAAATTCATGCACATCAGTACTATAATACAATTCATGCACATCAGTACTATAATACAGTTCATGTAAATCAGTACTATAATAGAATTCATGCACATCAGTACTCTAATAGAATTCATGCACATCAGTACCATGATACAATTCATGCACATCAGTACTATAATACAGTTCATGGAAATCAGTACTATAATAGAATTCATGCACATCAGTACTATAATAGAATTCATGCACATCAGTACTATAATGCAATTCATGCACATCAGTACTATAATACAATTCATGCACATCAGTACTATAATACAATTCATGCACGTCAGTACTATGATACAATTCATGCACATCAGTACTATAATAGAATTCATGCGCGTCAGTACTATAATACAATTCATGCACATCAGTACTATAATAGAATTCATGCACGTCAGTACTATAATACAATTCATGCACATCAGTACTATGATTCAATTCATGCACATCAGTACCATAATGTAATTCATGCAGATCAATACTTTAATGCAATTCATGCACGTCAGTACTATAGTGCAATTCATGCACATCAGTACTATAGTGTAATTCATGCACATCAATACTATCATAGAATTCATGCACGTCAGTACTATAATAGAATTCATGCACATCAGTACTATAATACAATTCATGCACATCAGTATTATTTTACAATTCGTGCACATCAGTACTATAAAGCAATTCATGCACATCAGTACTATAAAGCAATTCATGCACGTCAGTACTATATTGCAGTTCATTCACATCAGTACTATAATAGAATTCAAGCACATCAGTACTATAATACAATTCATGCAGATCACTACTATAATACAATTCATGCACATCAGTGCTATAATGCAATTCATGCAGGTCAGTACTATAATGCAGTTCATGCACGTCAGTACGAGAATGCAATTCATGCACGTCAGTACTATAGTGCAGTTCATGCACATCAGTTCTATAATGCAATTCATGCACGTCAGTACTATAATACAATTCATGCACATCAGTACTATAATACGATTCATGCACATCAGTACTATAATATTATTCATGCGCATCAGTGCTATAACGCAATTGATGCACGTCAGTACTGTAATGCAATTCATGCACATCAGTACTATAGTGCAGTTCATGCACATCAGTACTATAATACAATTCATGCCCGTCAGTACTATAATGCAATTCATGCACATCAGTACTATAATACAATTCATGCCCGTCAGTACTATAATGCAATTCATGCACGTCAGTACTATAGTGCAGTTCATGCACATCTGTACTATAATGCAATTCATGCACATCAGTACTATAATGCAATTCATGCACATCAGCACTATGGTGCAATTCATGCACATCAGTACTATAATACAATTCATGCACATCAGTACTATAATGCAATTCATGCACATCAGTACTTTAATGCAATTTATTTACATCAGTAGTATAACACAATTCATTCACATCAGTATTATAATGGCCTTCATTCACATCAGTACTATACTAGCTTTCGTGCACATCAGTAGTATAATAGCATTCATTGGAAACCCACGTTTAATCAGATTCGTTAAAAATGGTGAAAAGCAAATTGAATCAGCACCGGTGTTCAAAGATGAGTGGTAGCATCCCATTCACTAAACATTTGCTAGAAGGTGGCGATTCTTCATAGTGAGACGCGTACTTAAAGGTGGAGATCGATTTATACGCAGGATTCTAAAACTAAACAAAAACTCATAATCTACAAAATGATGATGTGTTGCTGAAACGAAAACCGTAACGATCAGAAATAAGATCGCGCCTTACCTGTAGAGAAAAGTAACGTCTCAGTCTAACATTTATTAAGGAATGGGCGTGATTTGCGATTTTGGGGGTCTAACGCTATACATAGCTATTAAAGAATGTATTGGTTAACGCATAAAGGCAAAGTGAGCGCAGGACACGTTTATAGGATGAAAATCAGAATAATCTTGCTTGCACAAGAACCCAAATATTATATATATA
>JAECUM010007914.1:0-18376 GCA_016617855.1 Megalonaias nervosa | reverse complement strand
TGTGAAATTTTATTGTTTTTGGAATTTTATTCAATTTTGTCTTTATTTGTAACGGGGGCTCGTGTTATTCTGTTCTATATATGAGCTCAGATTATCTATTTATTCCACCCATAAGTCATACTTTGTATTGACCTTACTCAATACCGGGCAAATTTCACCATTGGCGATCACCTCTAGATACAAAAGCCAAAACCAGTAAACCCGCCACAAATAAATTGAGGAGGTGTGTACCACACTCTAAGCTCTGTACTAATTATACTGCTGATACTGTAAGCTCTCTATTAATTATACTGCTGATACTGTAAGCTCTGTATTAATTATACTGCTAATACTGTAAGCTCTGTATGATTGTTACTGCTGATGCTGTAAGCTCTGTACAAATTATGCTGCTGATGCTGTAAGTTCTGTACAAATTATGCTGCTGATACTGTAAGCTCTGTACAAATTATACTGCTGATACTGTATGATCTGTACAAATTATACTGCTGATACTGTAAGCTCTGTACAAATTATACTGCTGATACTGTATGCTCTGTACAAATTATACTGCTGATACTGTAAGCTCTGTACAAATTATACTGCTGATACTGTATGCTCTGTATTAATTATACTGCTGATACTGTATGCTCTGTATTAATTATACTGCTGATACTGTAAGATCTGTACAAATTATACTGCTGATACTGTAAGCTCTGCACTAATTATATTGCTGATACTGTATGCTCTGTACAAATTATACTGCTGATACTGTATGCTCTGTATTAATTATACTGCTGATACTGTAAACTCTGTATTAATTATACTGCTGATAATGTAAGCTCTGTACAAATTATGCTGCTGATACTGTAAGCTCTGTACAAATTATACTGCTGATACTTAAGCTCTGTACTAATTTGTGACATATTTCATGTTGGAATGAGACCCATGTCATTCTGGATTGAAACCAATTTCCATATCCTGAATGACCCTAAGTAAAAGAATCCATGCTTGTGCATCGAAAACAAATAAGATAAGCAGTATTTGGTATACAGGTATTTGGATGCTGCTCACAGGAATGTATATGGCTCACAGGTATACATATGGCTCATCATTAATTAACCAGATGTACAAGTCCCATTCTTGCAGTGAATACAGTTATTAAGATTTACATGCATATCATACATAGATAAGCAAGAACTATATTTGAAAATATACAGGATACCTTCCCCCAATAAAACCTGTTGATATATCAAAAGGCATAACCTCTTGACCCCCCCCCCATCCCAAATAGGGGGATGACCCTGTGGTAATAATACAACAGTAAGTAAGTGAAGTATGTCTAGTTGTTATATATTCCAATTAGGACCTAAACAGAATGAAGGACTATTGAATTTAGGTTAGGAATAAACACACTCTCTATCTGCATAAAAATCAAGACAAAAACATCCTTCTTGTGGATGCTTTTTGATTTGGTAATATAACCCAAGAACAGGAGTGGTATATAGCAACAAGTAAGAATGTGAAAGAATGTGATGTTATTACTCCAGATAGCACTGAAATGGGTAAGGCTTTATTTGGATAAGGTAATTCTAATATTTAAAAGTATGAATCCCAAAGTGTCCTACTGCTTGACCCTATATCCTCATCCAAGGGCATAACAAGCTGAGACATTTATTATTCATATCATGGCTGACTTTGGTTTTAGCTTTTGGCTCTAAATAAATTATCATAGCTAAATTTATAATTTATGTACAGGATAAATATGTCCTGCCTAAGTTACCTTTGCAACTCACATCCTAATAGTCAACATGCAAGCTTAAAACAAAAATGTAAATGTTTATGATGTATCTATTTTTATTATTGTAACAAAATAAATCAGAGATGAATGAATGAATGTAATAATGCTATAAAATGAACTATGAATAAATAATAAAATATATGTACAGTAATTATGCTTATTTTTTTTCTAGTTAAACCCAGTTGAATTCTGACCTTAAAAATTGAGCCTACTGTACAGACCTGTTGGGAGAGACCACCTGTTGTGAGAGACCACATTTTGTTATCAGAAGGGGTGATCTCTCAAGACAGGTTTTACTGGACCATGACAATTACCTCAGAGTCTAAATCTATGTGTCAAAAGGAATCAGGCTTCCTTCAGAAAGAGATCAGGATGTTCTGGTACCATCACTGGACAGTAGTGACTAGACATATCAATGCTTGCTATGTTCATGGTATAATGAGTATCCAATTACTGTGTCATGGGGGATTAAAAACTTGAAAATCTACTGTTATCAGCTGCATTCTCAGTAATGACTGTGGAAAAAGGCAAAGAAAAATATTTTCAAATTGTTAAAGGCATATCACCTACTTTACTCATTGTACAATGTCACTCATGACTAAATGTCTAGAATAGGCAAGTACATGGATGACAGTGACAGGTAACACATCAAAGCTGAACAGCCAGCATTTTTTCTACAATCATTAATTATAATTGAATTATGGATACTCCCTAATTGAATTATGGATGTTCCCTAATCAACATTTACAGCATTTATACTGGGCATATTTCTAAACAGTATAAATACTGTATTTGTTCTGACTCAAATTTGGGTATATGGGACAGCGGTAGTTATATGAGATGGGGGAGATGGATTAAAAGCTAATGTACAATTAATACAGTTATTTATCCCTCACAGCCTGTTTAATTTTGCAGATATATTTTTTAATTATAAAAATATATTAAATATTAATTACTGATTGATTAACTAAAACAAAAAATGTTGTGACCTGTACTGAGTGACATGAAATGTCAATATAAATTGAATGTCCACTGCAATGGGAGACTACCTGTCTACAAAAACTGAAGTTTTAAAGCACAATTAATTTGTTATATAGCAGGAAAACCTCCTCTGAAAGACCATTATCTTGAAAAAAACATATTTGGTTAACAGAAGGAATGATTTCTCAAGACCTTTTTTTTGTTAGAGCATGCTAATTCTAAGTGGCTCTATTAATCACACTTACTTTATGTTTATGGCATTACTGCCTTTAACATTACTGTATTTTATTGTTTTTTGCTGGAAGAGAAAGCCTCTAATTTCAGAATATGGTTTCCTGTTCAGAGTCAGTGTTCCAAAACTGTTCTTAACCATAAAAAATATATCTTCAGTTACCTCCCCTGCAAACTTGATGTAAATTCAATGGCAGCTTCTATACATTCTACAATTTGAAATAAAAATGTTATTTACCTGCATTGTTTTGTAATATCTTGCTGAAGGGTACAGGTGTAGAAATAATCACCATTAAAATTTTCAAAGTTAAAAGCAGATTATCTATAGCAAGAGAATTGCTGTGCTGGACTATAAGCATCACCCCATACCCCACCCCCACCCATTCTGTGCTGAACAAGAAGAATCACTCCCATCCCCACCCACTATGTGCTAGACTATAAGAATCACCACTCACCTCACCCCCACCCATTCTGTGCTGGACTATAAAAATCACCCCTCACCCCACCCCCACCCATTCTGTGCTGAACTAGAAGAATCATCCCCCACCCCACCTCCACCCATCCTGTGCTGGACCATAAAAACCACCCCTCACCCCATCCACACCCATTCTGTGCTGGACTAGAAGAATCAGTCCCATCCCCCACCCACTCTGTGTTGGACTATAAGAATCCCCCCATTCCCATCACTCATTCTAATACTTTTGTGATTGTTTGGGAAAATACTGATTGTGTCAGGAGATATGGGAGTTCAAACTCATCTTTTTCACACAAAACATGTGGCAGGTTTGAAACATATCTCCAAATGACATGACCATTACATTTTGACATATTACCTCATTTCATCATAGTGCTATTAACTCTGGGAGATAATGTGATTACAACTTTTCTTCTATATGAAATACTGCAACTTAAAATGTTTATAAATTTGTTAATTATAACAGTAATGATATTGTCAGGGAAAATCATACAATCAGGAAAATGTATGAAACCTTTCGGAAATTTAAAACACAGATATTTATGACTTTCTGTAAAATCAGCTTTTCAGACCTTGTGAGTGAGAACTGATGAAATCTGAATAAGTTCACTCAATCATGTACACTTCTGTCAATGTTGGTAAGAGGAACCAATTATCTGAAACCAGTGTACAAATTTAATGCGTTGTTAGTTACTTATTCATTTACTGTTTAATGGATGTTTTGGTGTCAGGGAAACATTTGCTCTGCTGATTTTATGCAAAGACTGTTTTTTGTTACAGACCTTAAACTTAGTCTAGAGTTATAAAATGTACACCAACCATTTCATTTCTTTTCTTATGTGTTTGGACCACTTGGACCAATAGTAACCAAAAAATGCCTCAATTTCAAAAGTTAGAAAACTCTGTCAGTGACCATCCTTAATGACCTAATTCATATCACAAGGATCTGCTTGGTAGATAATGAGAGCATTAAAAAAATTTGAATTATCAGCAGTTTTCTTCAGCAATGGTCTTCTCATTATCAAATTGTAACCTTTGTGCTAACTTGTTTGGCACTTCACTGCCCACAAAAGACAAAATTCTGAGGACTATAATGAAAAATTACCATCAGGCAGCCACTAACTTCCGACACAGTTTAAATGTGTGCCAAATGCACATAAAAACACAATGACATTAAACTTCCTTAATGGAGTTTTTCCCATGACCAGCTCCTGAATTGTGAGACAGAAAATGTGAAGGTGGGACATTGACAGAGGTCACTTTCTCTTGTGTTGAATCAGCAAGAACTAAACCCCCTTTTGTGCCTTGTTGTCTCTATGAATGTGGGTTTTAGGGTCACCATTTAAAATATATATACTTTTTCTTCTAATGATGCAAAGTACTGATATTTATTTTCAGGAATTTTGTCTTTGCACATGTATATGTATTCTAATTAGAACAATATTCTTGATGTATTATCTTAAACAGATGACTAAATCCCTAGTTTTTGGGATAATAAATGTTAATGGCACCATAGGGAATAGGTCAAATACCATTTTAAGGATGGTCAGGGTATCTGTAGTTAGATGCCAGTTATTACTGTAATTACAATGAGGATACCATCCTTTGCAGCTGTTAGCCAATTGTACATACAGTATTTACCATGATGCCCAACACAGTGGGCTTGGTTTGGTTAAACTTCATCATAAGCACACACCAACAAAGTAAAAAAACAATTCCCCCCAATAATGCTACAAGAGTAAGTTTCCACTGAGGAGGTTCATTCTATCTCTCATTACGGTTCCACTGAATAAAATACGCATAAGATTCACTTATGAGACTGAGCTAACAAAGTTTAATGGTAAATAGATACTAAGCATGCAAGGTAATAAGCTCCAAGTAATAAACTGAAACCATGACAATATAAAACTGCCAGAAAACAATCAAAATAAAAGTTGACCTAGATGTCTCTAGTATAAAGTTTGATACCAAATCTGGTTTCAATTCATAAATAACTGCAACAGTTATTGGGAAGAAAGTGAAGGGCAAAGGTCTAAATCAAACAGTTGCTATAACTCTAGAAAACATTGCCAGAAAACAATAAAAGAAATGAAACCCAACCCAGGTAATATAAAGCTCCATATGGTTTGACTGAGGTCAAGCAAAAAGTGAAGGGCAAAGGTCTAAGTGCAACTGGGGCCATAACCATGTAATATAAATTCATATATATGGTGGTCAATGATACATCAGCGCAATATTGACTTTATAGTGCTAAGAAAGTTCTAAAAACATGATTTAAAAAAAAAACTATAGAGATAAACCCTTCCAAAACCATAATCATACAAGATAAAAAGGCAAAGATTTTAAAAATCCTTAAAGTTCCCATAAAATAAAAGATAAATTTAAAATCCTTAAAATATAGGGTCACCATACATCTTATAAACTGCATTGATTTAAAATGTTCAAGATTATTATCATCATAATAAAGCATCTTAATTTAAAATGTTCAAGATTATTATCATCATAATAAAGCATCCTAATTTAAAATGTTCAAGATTATTATCATCACAATAAAGCATCCTAATTTAGTTCACATAAAAAATCTTCTTTAAAATGTTGCCAGAAAATTGTAAAATTTAATCCCAAACTCTCTCTTCTTAAATTGCTAAATTTAATTTCAATCCATGAAGTCCTTCAAAAGTTATTGAGTGGAAATGAAACTGAAGAGCAAAGTTCAAAATCAATCAGGGCCAGAATCTTTATCATCTAATTTTTTTTAGAAAACATGCATAACAGAACCTGACTTACATCTCCATCGTGAAAGCCTCATATCAAATTTTTTTTCCAGCTCATGAAGTCTTTCAAAATCTTCTGAACAGATGCAAAATTGAAGAGCTTAGTTTACAGGCAAACAAGAGCAATGACCATAAACATTTTCTGGAAAACAGTGACAATTGAACTTGACTGAGATCTTGTTAGCTGAAACTCTCATACCAAATTTTATTTTAATCCTTAAGGCTTCAACAGTTACTAAGTAGAGATAAAACTGAAGGGCAAAGTTCTGTAATAAAATGAAATTTTTGACGGACGAGACATGACGGAATGTGAAGGGATGTGATGTGATGGACAGACATTGATAACACAATATGCCTCTCCACAGATATGATGAGATCAGAAGCAAGGGGGATACACACATATTAAGGCACATGAGTGTATTAAATTCAATACAGTACCACACCACTTATGCTGGTATTTCCACTGACACAAGTAACTTTAGGTCAAAACTAATATGCTGTCCTAAAGTGGTGTGTTTTGTTTTAATTTATGCACAGTTGATATAGCACATAATCAACAGTTTTAAAATGATTCCTTTTTCTAAAAGTCAATAGCAATCTCCTAATCACGACTGGACCTTTTAGTAATATTGAAATACACTTGACTTTTACAGAAACTGACCACAACAGAGATTTGACTACGCTGTCCAATGGACACACCAATTATGAGAACAGTGTAATAGTCTAACAGTAAAAACACCACTGTACAGGTTTGGTTTTGTGCAGTTTAAAAACCATTTTCAGTACATGATAGAATATACATGTAAGCCAGTTTACATGTATTTGGTGGAAGAAGAACATCTTAAGGCTCCAGGAAGACCCATAGGAAGTTTTTGGCAAGCTTTCTCACATACCCAAGTTGGTCTAGTGGAGATTTCTTATACTGATGCAGAAAGAGGTGAGATGTGTGAGTGATCTGTGCCTTAGACCAATCGGCCATCTGGGACCCCCCACTGTACAGACCATGCAGTCTGATTAATCAACTTAAGCATCATTCATAATGAAATCAATGGATTACCTCAAATATCAGAAAAACAAATGATTTTGAATGAACTGTAATAAACCATTTCACATCTCATAGCACCATCATACAAAATTGACAGAACATTAAGATGAAATAAACAGAAGTTGGAAAGTAGTGGTCCAAGAAATAAGAGCTAGATATACTTTATGAAAACAGACTTACCTTATTTGCCTAATGTTTTAGTCCTAAAATCTCCCTGATGTTTGATCCTCTGAGTTGTATCTACTCTTCAAATGTCTATAAGAGAACGACACAATAAAATAACTGATTTGTCAATCAACAATATTTTCCTTAACATATATGTTAACAAGTAAATTCAGTGAAATTTTGTCTCCTGACTACTATGGTGAGGCAAACAAGAGTATATCATAATGAAATCTGAATGTGATCCTTGTCATAGAGCTGTTGTGTTACTAGGCTGACATGGAAAGTGACCTTGTCATAGAGCTGTAGTGTTACTAGCCTGACATGGAAAGTGACCTTGTCACAGAGCTGTAGTGTTACTAGGCTGACATGGAAAGTGACCTTGATACAGAGCTGTTGTGTTACTTAGCTGACATGGAAAATGACCTTGACACAGAGCTGTAGTGTTGCTAGGCTGACATGGAAAGTAACTAAGTTTCATTTCTATATCTCACAGAGCATTAAAGCCAAAAAAATGGGAAGGAATATGATCAGTAACCTTGACCTTGAATATAAAAACCTTGACTATGATATGGTTGTTTTTGTGGGGTTTATGCCATTTTTCAGCACTTGATAGGCTATACGTGGCAGGCAGTATATTTTGGTAAAGGAAGAACCAGAAAAGACCCCATGAAGAACCACCAACCGACAGGAAGCTACTGGATAGCTTTCTCACATACCAACATTGGGCAAGTCAAGACTCAAATCCACATGGACAGAGGTGAGTTATGAGTGATCTGTATAGGTGAATGCTTTTGACCATTCTGCCAGACAATGCCCCCTTGAATGTATGTATGTATGTATGTATGTATGTATGTATGTATGTATGTGCTCATGTGTGTGTGTGTGTATTTAATGCCATATGGTGCCAACCAAAAGCAAATTCTAAAAATGGTAAGATGAACTGTACCAAAACTTAGAAAGATAAACCCTTCCAAGCAAATATAAGTGTGAAGAAAAGAATAGTAACTGTGAAGGAAAGTTTAAAATACTCAGCCATGACCTTGACTTGTAAGACAGTATCCCCAGTGTGGCATTTAATACACCTTCTATTCATGATGGATAATTATACAATTCATTAATCTCAAAAGTGCTTTAAAGTTATAGAACAAAATAGAAAATGTGATGGATAGACAAAAATGTGATGGATAGACAAAAATGTGGATACTCCTTTTCCCCAATATGGATAGGGACAGCAAAATGTCCATTGTTAATTACACAGGAAATGAAACATTGATAGATATCATGAATGAAGTTATTCTTATTGTCCGATTCATTCAAAAGTAAATCAAGTGAATGAAGGATATCCCCATTTTAACACTGATTCTGATAAGTCCTACAGGAAAAGAAAATAGATATGATGAGTCAAGTCCTTTGTAACTGTCTGATTCATTCAGAATTAACTGATCCATCCCCCATCCTTTACCATTCAATCTTAGAAGTCATACCAAAAATTAGTTATAAATATTAGTCAAATAGTAAATCAAGTAGAATTAAATAGTCAAGCTTACTGAACATGAAGGATGCATTTAATACATAAATTCATTTCAGACTAACTGACTGACAGATGCACATCAACACAAGAAAGGTTTATCATGCTGAGGTGATAGGAGTAAAATCATGATGTAGATCAACCCAACCTGGTCCTGGCAGGATTCAAACCTGCACCCCTCTGGTTATGAGTTCAGCACACAGTCCACATAGTCACAGCATCTCTTTGAATTAATTTCTGCAGTGAATTACACTATCCAACAGACCTGAATCCCTCACATTTGCAAATTGATATCAAATAAAATTACATCTGCAAGCTGAACAGATATGACTCCAGATATGTTTTCAACTGAAGTCACTGTATTTATCTAAGGACATGCCCATGTTTCAATATAATCCCCATTTCCCAATCATAAAATATTTCATAACATTTTGGTCCATTTTTATTTAGGAAAACTGTGCCCAATTATTCAGCGTCAAACACAATTACTACAAGAGTCTCTTAAAGGCCTGAAACAGTTTCCAGCAATTCAAGATAAGACCATTTCTTCTCTTGAAATAATGAATGTTGAAACCATCCCTGATATTCTTCAGCAGTTTAGTTGCTATGCATGTCATATTGACACCATTTTCATTTATGACAAACAAGACAATGTTAAGGACCAACAAGACAATGTTAAGGACCAACAAGACAATGTTAAAGACCAACAAGACAATGTTAAAGACCAACAAGACAATGTTAAAGACCAACAAGACATCATAAGAAGTCTTATAGTAGAAACTGTACATGACTTTCTGTTTTGTAGAAGTAACAATAACAAGATTTACAAGATAGAAGTAACAATAACAAGATTTACAAGATAGCTATCATGGTAACCACACTTGATATCAGATTGATATCTTTTCCATTCAGGGCCAGTTAGTGACCACACTTGATATCAGATTGATATCATTTCCATTCAGGGCCAACTAGTGACCACACTTGATATCAGATTGATATCATTTCCATTCAGGGCCAACTAGACATCATAAAAAATGCTTTTGTGAAAACACAATATTGATATGACCAGCCATCTAGAAGTAGCTATAGCAAGATTTTCATGTGGACAGTATGGGTGCCATGTTGTTAGTCAGATAAGCACCATTTTCATCAACAACCAACTAGACATCATAGAAAGTCATTCAGTGAAAACAGCATGTTGATATGACAGTTTGTTCAGTAGTGATACATGTAATAAGATTTTCAAGCTGGCCACTGTGGTGACCATACTGGATGTCATGGCAGCACCATTTTCATTTAGCACCAACTAGACATCATAAGAAGTCATTTCACAGAAAATCTCATGCTAATATCACCATCCATTCAGGAAGAGTAACATGATTTTCAAGATGGCTAATTTGGCAGCCATACTGGATGTGCTTGCAGCATATATTTAATTTAGAACCAGTTAGACACTATTAGAAAAAGTCTTCTGGTGAAAACCCAATGGGAATATTACTTTTCATTCAGGATGAGTAGCAATGAAAAGATTTTCAAGATGGCTACTGTAGTGGCCATATTGGATATCAGATTCACACTATTTTCATTAAGAACCAACCAGACATCATAAAAAGACTTTCTGTGAAAACTCAATGTTGATATGACCATTCATTCTGTGTGTTGATATGACCATTCATTCTGTGTGTTGATATGACCATTCATTCTGTGTGCTGATATGACCATTCATTCTTTGTGTTGATATGACCATTCATTCTGTGTGTATATATGACCATTCATTCTGTGTGTTGATATGACCATTCATTCTGTGTGTATATATGACCATTCATTCTTTGTGTTGATATGACCATTCATTCTGTGTGTTGATATGACCATTCATTCTGTGTGTTGATATAACCATTCATTCTGTGTGTTGATATGATCATTCATTCTGAAGGAACAGCAATAACAAGATTTTGTGGCAATCGTGCATGCTGGACATCAGATTGGTACCATCTCCATTTTTAAGATGGCTGCCACTGTGGCAGTCATGCATGCTGGACATCAGGCATCAGGTCACAATTAATAGTTCCAGTTTAGTACCCACGAATGTAGTCCAGTCTATTTTTAGAGCATTTTTTCCTGTCTCCGTTTGGTGGTGATACAAGAGTTAGATTTAGGCATTCTTGGTATGGATTTAAAGGCAATTGTTTATTCTTTAGAACATGAACTTATGGTGCAGTTGTCTGTGTGTGTTTCGGCGACAGTATACAGTGAGTAATAAGGTCTTGGTGATGATCCAGAAGTGAAATCTGTGTTCCATTGCACATTGGTTTGTTGACAGTCAAGCCTTTCAAAAAAATGCCGGCAAACCTTTGACAAGAACTTCACCGTGAAGTCATCTTTGAAGGTATTTTAGATTAACATATGATTTGTATTGATTGTCACACAGTGGAAAGTTCAGTACTGAGAAACAAATGTTGAGAATAGATAGTAAAATTGTGTTCTATATCCTGTCAGTGCATTATTTGAGTAAAGTTTAAACTGGTATAAAATCTTTATTATTAATGATAGACACATGAAATTTTAATTTGTTATGTATATTGACTTTGAAAATATAAGAATAAAATTAAAAATAAAAAATTAATTTGGCCATCAGATTGGTACCATCTCCATTTTTAAGATGGCTGCCACTGTGGCAATCATGCATTCTGGACATCAGATTGGTACCATATCCATTTAGGACAAACCAGACATCATACAAAGTCTTTTTATGAAAATCCCATGATGAAATGGCCATCCATGGGATGGATGAATGTTTGTGTAAAATGTTATGGCCATCCTCCAAGAAGTTAAGAGGAACAGCGATAACAAAATTGTGCTAAATAATGGATAATGGACAATAGACCATACCTAGCTCTCCTGATCTATTACCAGAAGAGTTAAAAATATTAAAAACTGCAAAATAGCATCTTTTCAAGCACTGTTGAATAGAATTTTACTAACTTTGACTGAAAGCATCCTGAAGGCCTTTCGGATTTATACCAATGATGCAGATTCACCTTCAAATAAGGACACAATTCCTAGGAGTAGAATGAAGCTTCAAATCACCACTCAAAAGAATTATACAAAATTTGATTAAACCAGGTTTTGAATTAAGACCTGCCTTCAAGCATGGCTGTTATTACAAAAAATTTAAAACTTGTTAAATGTCAGCAAGCATCATACTAACCCTGATTTCTTGGCCAATTGCCATATCATTTTGGCTTTTAAGTACAAGTCAGACAAATAAACCACCTAAGGCTCACCTTAGCACTTGGCCAACTGCCTTAGCATTTGATTTTTAGGTACCTGTCAGACATTTGAACAATCTAAGGTCCACCTGAGTACTTGTTTAAAAATTTGGACAACCAGGGCCAATATTATTGTCAAACAATCTGATTTTCTTGTTTAGTGAAGTATTTCAACATTTTTTTGTGATCATCCTTAGTTAGCTGAATTACATCAAGGAAGTGCTTAGCAGTTAACAAGAGGGATAATAAGTGAATAATAAGCACTGATCTTCAATGGTGGGAACACAACATCCTGTAAGTATTGTCATTACATAATCAAATTGTAACACTGGTGCTAGCTTGTTTGACACTTCATCACCCACAGAAGACCACAATTCTGAGTACTATAATGAGAAATTACAGTCAGGCAGCCACTAACTTCCAATACAATTCAAATGTGTGCTAAGTACACAGAAAAACACAATGACATTAAACTTCCTTAATGACAAATTTCCCTTGACCAGCTGCTGAACTGCAAGACAGAAAATAGGAAGGAGGGACTTTTAACATTAAGTCACTTTCACTTGTCTTAATCAGCAGGAAGTAAAACCCCTTTTGTGTACTGTTTGATTTGTAATTGGGGCTTTCAGCAAAGGACAACATGCCTGAATAATGATAAGTTCCATAAAATTAATAATGCTATGGGCAGATTTTAACTTGTCTTTTATGTGGCATGCTGAGATAATGATGGCTCTTAAAATGAATCATATTTGCATGTTTTCCCCAAAAGAGTAGGGTGTACAGTTATAAATGAATGTACAGATATTACATTGAATACGGTACTACACTGCACCTGCTGGTACCATATATACATGCTTATAAGTTGAGTCCAAAGGCAAAACTGCACAAACCCAGATCTGCCATTGCATAATGTACTAGCAGATCTGGTCTGTGCAGTTTGGTAGGAGTAATCAGTATAACAAACAACACTGACCCTGATCTACATGCACATGCTGTGATGGGTGATATGGGACTATGTTGTTTGCAACTGGACTCGACGTTAAGCATGTAAATATGGTATTTCTACTCAACTTTAAGACATTGCAATTAGGTGTGACTTTAGGTCCAATCCCCTCAGTTTATTCTATCTAAATTTAATTGCAGTTGACAGTGTTATGTACAGCACACAAGTCACAGTTTTAATCTAATGGAATCATTTTTTATGTTGATAATAGCCTCATAAACATGTCTTCTTGTTCTGTGTATACTTACATAAAAAATCAAGTAAAACTGCAAACAACAAAGATCCTGATCAGCTGTAGCATAATGCACCTGTGCATCAGGATCTATGTTGTTTGTTCTACTGATTATTCCTAACAAACTGCACAGACCCAGATCTGCTAGTGCATTATGTGATAGCAGATCTGGGTCTGTGCAGTTTGCAGATGGACTCATAGGAAAGTATAAATCATAGATAATGCTGATATTCAAATGGCTTTAGATAGTGAACAGAAAAGAAACTTGACTGCCCCTGGCTCAATTTGTTTACACTTGTGTAATTGCCTAACAGAAAATGATCTCTGTACAGACAATGCAGTTTAATTAATCAAACTTACCATATATACTCACATATATGTTGAGTCCAACTGCAAAAAACCCCAACCAAATTAAAAAAATCCAGATCTGCCATTGCACAATGAGCAAGATTTGGATCAATGCTGTTTGATTGGACTAATCATCAGTCACTGATCTACCAGAAACCAATAATGTCAAATGAGCTTCAGTACATCATTTCATATGCCAAAGAATCATCACTAGCCATAGGCAATAATTTGTTATGCTGCTTTATCACCAATGACTGCCTGTACTGAGATTTTCTCGTTTTTCCTGAGTATGCATAACAAAAATATATCATAAACAACACAATGTAGCAATCTTCTATACATACAAAAATACTTATTTTATTGATTAATAAAATGACTGTACTTGGAAGGGAAACTTTGATTGGCTCATTCAGACAGTGTGATAGGTCATTTTGGGTCACAATGGTGAGAAAAATTTACTAGTGTTTGTGGTAATTGTTTAAGCAAGTTTATGCATATTCCAGAGAAACAAGAAAATCATGGCACAGGCAGCCATGAGTGATAAAAAGGAGCATAGAGAATTATTACCTGTGGCTTACAATGATGATTTGATAGTGGCTTGATACAAATGCAACAGAAAATATATACCGGTGATGCTCAATTTATGCCATATAGATAGTTCCTCAATTACATCATCAGCAGCCATATTTACCGTTGAGTTTTTATGGTGTTTGGAAGTTGAAATAAATTCATTGAATCTCAAGATACTGTTACAAAAATACATACAAAAACAGAATGCAAATCAGGCTTTCTGTTAGTATCTATACTTGTAATTTATAAGTTAATTTTGCTTCAGTGTGCCTTGTTCAAAATGGTCAATTTTGGTGGTTGTATATAGGAGAAATTACCAGGTTGCCCATCATCCAGGTAAAATTGGCAGAATATTATGTGCTAGTGACCTTATCAGGGAGAATCTATATGCATTCCTGAGGTTATGGCACAAATCAAAAGTGATGTAAATGCACATATGTGAACTAATAATGATTCAAGGCACATGGTGCCAGAGATAATAAAGAGGAACACAGTGGCACAAATTGAATTTCGTCCTTATAAATAGCATTAAAATGAAGGTGAGTAAATTGAATTGGCATAAAAAGAGCATCACCTGTAAACAGAAATTGCCAAGAAGTTGTCAGAGAAACAGGAGCTAAATATATTTTATGAAAACAGACATACCTTAATTGCCTTCTGTTTCAGTCCTAAAATCTCCCTGATGTTTGATACTCAATGTTGTATCTCTCTTCAAAAGCCAATAAGAAAGAGATTTGAATACACTTATGACTGATTTATCAATCAACAATATCTTCCTTGATATACATGATGACTGTGTGTTAATTACTGATAGTGAATCATGGCTACTCAAGTTCCTGTGATTGTTTGATTCTTTCAATAAAGTTAATTGACATTAACGATATCCCGCATCTGCCTGATAAATACATGTCAAATAGTAACATGTAGTATAGTTAAATAGTCAAACTTGTTGAACATGAAATAAAACTGGAATACATAAATTCGTTTCAGATTGATTCCTTGAATGATCAGTATTCAAGAGTATATCAACCCAGGAAAGGTTATATCATACTGAGACAACAGGAGTAAAGTACCTAATTGTGAAGACACACACCATGGAGGTTGACCAGGATTGGTCCTACCATGATTCCCAGCACCCTTCTGGTTACAAGCCCACAATGGTAACCACTGGCTCACTGAATTCATTTCTTACACCTTCCAATAAACTCCTCCATCATACAAATCCCAGTAAAATATCTTTCATGCAAACTGACCAGACACTAGTGGTATCATGATTTATCAAAATAATTTATGACAGATCAGAAAACAAGACAACCAAGCATTTGATTAATTATGATTTTTAAATGTAAAGTTTTAAATTGTCTTCAACCAATGCCATCTTTCTGCACCTTTAATTTGAATGTTTTCACTGTGTTTAGGCATATTTATTAGAGCAATGGTGCAAAATTTCACACACACACTTGTACTGGTCATCAACTACAAGTACATTAACCAGTTATCCAGAAATAAAATAACATGGTGACAATGATAATTCGAGAAACATTTCAAAATATGACAAAATGACAAATATATCTAATTGATAAAAATGGATGTTTTGATTGGTTCTGATGTACCTGTCTATCAATCTTTAAAAATAAACTAATTCCCAACACTATCATGTTTCCTGTTGTTTTAAACTAGTCCTTTATTTCTCTGTTAATTATAAACAGTTTTGAAACCCTAGGACCATAAATATAAATTTGCATAGAATGTGGTATAATTAAAACTGAAATAAAAAAGAGCATAAAAAACTCATTTGTATTTTGGTTTGCATTTGTCACCAGATACAAACACTGCTAAGTATGGTACATTTAGAATTTGATACCTTCAGAGCCAAAATATTAGAATACAACTAACCAAAATATTAGTGTATGACTAACCAAACTATTAGTATACAACTAACCAAAATATTAGTATATGACTAACCAAATTATTAATATATAACTAACCAAAATATTAGTATACAACTAACCAAATTATCAGTATACGACTCGCCAAAATATTAGTATATGACTAATGAAAATATTAGTATACAACTAACAAAAATATTAGTATCTGACTAAGCAAAATATTAGAATACAACTAATCAAACTATTAGTATATGACTAACCCAGATATCAGTATACAACAAAAATATTAGTAAATGACTAACCAAAATATTAGTATACAACTAACATTCAGTTAGACTAGGAGCCTTGATGTATTCCTTATCTTAGTTCTGTTTGTCATCCTTAATGTACAAATCAAACTTTTTTTCTGTACAAAAATGGTCAAGAAATGTCTGATGTCATCATTTTGTAAAGACAGACAAAGTGCTACTCCAGTTATCATGCCATTGCCTAAAAAAGTATCACAGTCCCATCAAATTTGATGAACCCAAAAATCCATGTTTTATTCACACCTTAGCGGTACCAACATAATGACAAAAAACACATTACATTAACAACAGTACAACCAAGTTTTATTTGCATGCAAGTTAGATATACAACCATGTAGCAGATTAATATGTAATAGGTGCATTTGCAAGATGAATATGTAATAGGTGCATTTGTAAGATTAATATGTAATAGGTGCATTTGTAAGATGAATATGTGATAGGTGCATTTGTAAGATGAATATGTAATAGGTGCATTTATAAGATGAATATGCAATAGGTGCATTTGCAAGATGAATATGTAATAGGTGCATTTGTAAGATTAATATGTAATAGGTGCATTTATAAGATGAATATGTGATAGGTGCATTTATAAGATGAATATGCAATAGGTGCATTTGTAAGATTAATATGTAATAGATGCATTTGTAGGATGAATATGTGATAGGTGCATTTATAAGATGAATATGCAATAGGTGCATTTATAAGATTAATATGTAATAGGTGCATTTGTAAGATTAATATGTAATAGGTGCATTTGTAAGATGAATATGTAATAGGTGCATTTGTAAGATGAATATGTGATAGGTTCATTTGTAAGATTAATATGTGATAGGTGCATTTGTAAGATTAATATGTAATAGGTTCATTTGAAAGATTAATATTTGATAGGTGCATTTGTAAAATTAATATGTGATAGCAGCATTTGTAAGATGAATATGTGACAGGTTCATTTGAAAGATTAATGTGTAATAGGTGCATTTTGTAAGATGAATATGCAATAGGTGCATTTGTAAGATGAATATGTGATAGGTGCATTTATAAGATTAATATGTAATAGGTGCATTTGTAAGATTAATATGTGATAGGTGCATTTGTAAGATTAATATGTAATAGGTGCATTTGTAAGATGAATATGTAATAGGTGCATTTTGTAAGATTAATATGTGATAGGTGCATTTGTAAGATTAATATGTAATAGGTGCATTTGTAAGATTAATATGTGATAGGTGCATTTGTAAGATGAATATGTGATAGGTGCATTTGTAAGATGAATATGTAATAGGTGCATTTGTAAGATTAATATGTAATAGGTTCATTTGTAAGATTAATATGTGATAGGCGCATTTGTAACAAAGAAATCTTGCCAAAATCTGATGTTTCCTGCCTCATATTTTTTAGCATCACATTCTTCAAATATATATACAAAATACCTTATTTACTTATTCCCCTTACATAAATAAAATAATGATCTAAATGTTCCTTAATTATCAAAGATATATTCACCATGGATCTACCACTGTATATCGCATTTGCTAAAAATAGTTGCATTACAATGAACTGATTGGAGTTTTTAGTGCATGTGACCTATCCATCTTATTCAAAATGTCAAAAGACTGAAGTCAACAAAAATTTAATTTTCTGTTTAGACCTTAATCAGTTTTTACTACTGGCAGTTGTAGGTCTGAGTCTTTATTTAGATATGAGACTTTACTATTGGCAGGTGTAGGTCTGAGTCTATACCAGGGGTCTCAAATTCAAACCACCCTGCGGGCCGCATTAGG
>JAECUM010007913.1:0-93642 GCA_016617855.1 Megalonaias nervosa | reverse complement strand
TCTCGTCTCTGCATTTACGTATATTATTAGTAATTTTAATAATATCATCTTCATTAAGATTAGGAAATTCTTTTCTGGCATCATCAATATTAAATCTATTTGGTTCTGGTAACCAAACTTGCTTCTGTGGACTATATGATATAATCGCCTCACTCACCTGTAAAGATATTAAAATTCCAACATCAAGTATATATCGCAATAGTACTATTGGAACCCAACATTTTTCTGAAAAATGTCTTCCAAACCAAATATAAGTAATCGGATGGAGATTTTCTGCAAATTCGAATGATTCTACATGAGCAAATCCGGTTAGATCAAAATCTGGTAAATGTCTGTTTATCGCAACCCTGGTCATCTCGTGTGATGGATGTCCGAATCTCTTAAAGTATTCAGAACATTCTCCGTATCCAAGAAAACTTCCGGGATAACACGCTACCATATCAACGGATATAACGTCATTACACTTATATTTAGTATTCCATAATCCTCCGTGTCCATATTCTACGCAACCTTTATGAATGTCTTCAAGAAATTCCGATCTTGTTGGTTTCCATAAATTTTTCTCCTGAGCGAAATGAGCCGCTACAGATGGAACTGTAAAACAATTATTTAATAATTGTCTAATTTTGACATCGTCTGAAGTATATTTTAGCGCAAGATTTTCCATTTCTACATTAAGAGATTCTATACGGTAAATATCACCATTAGGCCGTACAAACTGATCGTAATGATCATATTCTGAACTTTGAAATAACCAAACGGATACAGGTCACTTTTACTGATATTTTTGATAAAATCAAATATATGACCATCATAAAATTTAACCGCTCTATCTCGTGGAAATATTGTTACTGCTGAGGTCCACGCATGCGAATTATGATCAATAATATCTATTGGAGCTCCTCTTGATTCATATTTTGGTTTATATAAAATCTCTCCGGTTAACGTTTTTACTGTTATTGGGAATTTTAATTTCTTTTCTAGTTCAGCGACATCTTTGATAGACGCTCCGGTATTTTTAACTGATTCTGCCCAATTATTTATTTTTTTACGTCTTGAATCTGTTAAACCATTACCACGTATCGCGTTTGTAAAATGTTCTGTAACTCGTTCAGCTACACAGTTTATTCTTGACTCTGACAGTTTCATAGGCTTTAGATCCCCGACGTCAGGTTTATTATTCAGCGGATATATTGCATATACGACTGCAGTAACTGGATATGCACGTTCATAATATATCTTATCAATACCAGTCAGTATTCCGGGTTTAGATTTATTATTTAAGAGAACAATATTATTTCCTGACTGTATGCGTACTGGATCGCGCTTATCACGAATAATCCAAATATCTTCTTCTGTATTTACAATAAATTTTATTAAAATAAAATATTTTTGATCATCAAGGTGATTAATAATTACTTTTCCTCGTTCGTCATTCATCATATTAGTAACATTTCCAACTCTGAATGTTGACCATACATGAACAGCGCCATCGTCACGAAATTCCTTTTTTGCTTCACGAATACGTTCGGTTATATCCTCATCCGTTAATGCCAGATCTTGCATCAAAGTACTAAATTTATATTCTGATAGTCTGTCAAGATCAAATCTGGATATCTGAGGTTCAATTGCCGATAATTCGTTCATATAATTAAACAAGTATTTAAATTAAAATTTTAGTATATATAATGCTTGAAACAAAAAACAAATGTGCTTGGCTCAGAATTGGATATACTTCTCTTTGTAATAAATCGTGCGTGAATAAATACTGCTACTACCATATGCAAAATATCAAAAATGGAAGTACAGGACCAATACCGTGTATTCAATGTGGTGTTGGAGTCAGAGGAAAAACTCAATTGTGTCTAAAATGTGGCGGAAAAAAATATAGAGAATTAAAACGATATTATGACAAAAAAAATAATACATTGTCAGGTAAATCTCCTATAAAAACCGTAGAAGATTATCTGACCAGATTTCAAAACAATGATTTAGACAAATAATATTATGTATATAAAATGACTCAGACAAATCAGACCCATGATGAAATGATCGACAATGATATTATAAGAGAATTAAGAAAAGAAGCATTTCGTAATAAATACGAATTTGTTAAACATCCAGTATATACAAATTATGAAGCATCGCGAGATGGTGTTATTAGAAACTGTAGATTGATAAAACCAGTCGGTAGTATTAATAATACTGGTTATCTTAAATTTCGTGCTGGGAAAAATAAATATTATTTATCAAGTAGATTCATATTTGAATGTTATTTTGGGGTCATCAAAGATGGGCTTGTAGTTGATCACATTGATGGAAATCCCAAAAATAATCGGTTATCTAACCTGCAGGCTATTACACAAAGTCAGAATGCTGCACGTGGAAATACTGGAAAATGCAAAAAGTTTACAAGAAGATCTATTAAATCCATAAATACAGAAACAGTACAAGAAATAATTTTTCCCTCAATTAATGCGGCTGCCAGATATTTTAGCATACATCCACGATCGGTGCAATTTGTTGCAGATAAAATATACAGATCTGCATTTTCGAAAACATATGATCAGCGGGTAATATTTGAATATATCTAACTCTGTCTTCCTAACAAATAAATTGTATATAATTCGACTCTATATTTTGCCATGGGTACCATCACCGTCACTGCTCTCAGTGTCACTCTCACTTTTGACAGAATCAAATAACATAATCTTTCTTAACTGCATTACACAATTATCTACAATCTTCTTTTTCTCGTATTCACGAGATAATTCGGATCTAATATTTTCGATCGAACGTGCAAGAGGCGCAAATAGTTTTACCTGTTTTTCATTTACCACCCCCAATGATTCAAGCATAGACTGATAAATTGATTTTATAAATTTATAATTGGATAGTAATGTGTATTTATTGTCAATTTTTCTTTGTTTTAATATTTCATAATTACATAATATTTTTTCAGGATCGAGATTATCAGATAGATTTATTCTGTTATGTTTTAATTTTTTAATAGCAGAAATAATATCATTAATGTTTTCTTGGTTCATTATATAATAATTATTTCTTTAAAATAAAAAATAATTGACATTCAAGTTTTTAACTTTTGACTTTTGACCTAAAAATATCAAAAATAATCAGTAGCATCCTACCCGTCACTTGGCCCCCTGATAGCCTTTGTGTCTTTCATGGAGTCCTTTTTTTGCATGATGATGTCTTTCTTATGACCGTTATTGGCACTCCATGTTCTGTTTCTATTTGGCTAGCATTCTTTCTGAATGTTTCCTTGTGGGGGTCTTTCAAATGAGATAGAGAGCTCAGGCATGCTACTGATTATTTTAGGGAGCTCTGTATTGCGAATTCAATAACCCCCCACCAAATCAAACCCCGGGGTAAGTGCAAAACGCACTCACCACGTTGTTTAACGTGATGAGGGGGTTGAATTCGTTGGGGGCTGAGCTCCCCAACCTTATAAAATGGCATCGTTCCGAATACTGTCGACACTCGTCAGCCACAGGAATCGAACCACGGTCGTCAGTATCATAGTTGCAACAACTATACCACTGAGCCATTTTCCGATTCATACATATAGACGTTTTAAAATTATTATGTAGTTAACCCAACACTGAATAAGCAGACAAATTACGTACGACCAATATACTGAATAAAATCACAATTATTGTACAACTGTAGCGTATATTTACTTAATTTACAAACATTATTTATATATACTGTATAAAATAATCGCACATTACATTTTTTTGTAAGAGTTATCGTTCGTTAAGGTCAAATACATGTTATAACTAAAAATAACTTTACGCACTCGTATAAACCGACGTGAATTTAAGGTTATCAGAATTAAAAGATGCATCAATATCCCTCTCTGTTACAAATTGATGCTTTACTAACAGCTAATCACCTACAGAAAAAGAAATAAGTCACTAAATAATTAACGAAAAACAAGAAGTATTTGTTGTCTGTAAATCGAACGTAGTAGTAAGGGAAATAATCGTTTAATTTACTCCGCAGAGAGAGATAGCCGAGTTATCTCGCTTTATTATATATACAATTGCTTTAATCATAGAAATTGTATATTATTCATGTATTTACTAATTAGCCCCTGATTATTTAATCAGACGTTCTACGAGCGTATATACAAATTAATATTAAGAGATTCTTGTCTTAGATCCAAAATGTTTCCTGCCTGGTCAGTGAGTTTGAAATTTATTCTTGTCAGAAATGGATTATGAACTCGCAGGTACACGGGGTTAATTGACTCAGACACAATTAACCAACCGGGCGGGTCTTTAGGGCTAAATGAATATAGTATATACCCCTGTTGGACCTGGTTAGACTTTGAAAGATCTACTTGATAACTGTCATCAATTACGTCACATACTAAATTGACCGCGATCGTAGATGTTATATTAACAATATCAGGTGAGATATGGCGACCTCCACCATGTGGATCATTATTATATTTAAGAATAGTTGGTGTGGGTATTAATTTTTTCCATGAATCACATGTTCTTTTAAAGTGATCATCAATAAGATCATTAACTGACTTCTTTAGCTCTTCAGAGTTAAATCCAGGAATTATAAATGTTGATAGTTGTTCTCGCGTAATTCCGAAATGTTTTAGAAATACTGTTGTGAACAGAAGATTTAGTCTAACACCCTGAGATGGACCGTCTTCATTAACTATATACAACCCTCTATAGCGTTTATCTGCTGCTATGTTCACTAATCTTTTTTCTCTGTTAACAATAATATCATTCATGAACTCTAGGTCTGAAGCAACTTGATTCAAATGTTGTATTGTTTCAATTATTTGATTTTTTAAGTCATCGTTGTAGGAAGTGCTAATGCTGGAAAATAAATTTCTTAGATCATTAAGTATACGTCCGTGTTCAGACTTAATTGTACTAGCATATCAATTTATTTCATCAACATCAAGTACTATTATTTTACCTTTTTTACCATCAACTATTTTTGTAAAATGGGTTTCTGTTTTATCTATATAATGTATAACTCCATCACCAAAATATCGTCGCCATGGATAAGCATTTTTTTCTGTTCGATATTCTGGAGGTTTTTGTAAATTTTTTAAATCTACGACAAAATCAGATCTCTGTGGTTCTGGTGGTCCTTGATAAACCTGTGGATCTTCAGGCCAACCTAATACTGATCTAATCGAACTCTGATAAATATCTACGGAGTAATCAGGGGAATTTATTTCAATAACCGCAGATAGTGTTGGTTCGTATACAGTAATTGCTATTTTTGATTCTTTTCCTGTAATAGATTTAATTCTGCGTTGGAGTTCATCATTAATCTGTTCTATTTAATAACTGCCCGTTGGAATAGAAACTACTTGCCAATCAGGAGTTCCGTCGGGTTTGTTCTTGTTTGCAAACACTAATGAATTATTTGGCTGTAGTCCACCAAATGGTTTTGATCTAATATTTGGCCAGCTATAATAAACCCGTAACTGTGCTAATGCTATTTCTTTTGCAGGAATTGATGTTGGAAAATTGACACTAAACTCAGGATTGGTCGAACTTAACGATATCATAGTAGTTTTTGACGGAGTCGTATTAGTAACGATCTGCTGAAGTAACTCCCTGTCTGTCATTATTATTATTGTTGTTATTTAATTCATTAAAATCATTAGCGATCACCTTAAAAGCGTCATCATAAGTTTTCATAATCATAGCAAATTCAGTATCGGATATTTCACCATCACTGACACACGAAGAAACGTACAAAGATAGTTTAGAACATGCCTCTGCCACTGTATGTAATTTAATCATATAATCGTGCAATTTAGCATTTGTACAAGTATCTATCTTTTTGGCTATAATACCTAGAACACCAGCAATAGTCGTTGATGCTGAAACAATAATGGTTATAACAGTAGGTGCTGTCATCGTCAACATTGATAATAATAATCCTGTTCCAGTAATAACAGCAGAAACCGAGTAAACAACTACATCGATGACAACTATACGTCTTTTGTATTTTTTTATTTTCGTGTTATAATAGTCGATAAAATTATTTAGTTTAGTCAGACGCTCACATACTTGATTGCATCTGTAACGCTGAACGTCGATGCGAGACTGATTTTGATCCATTATACTAACAACGTCATTTAATTAAGTTTCAGCTACGAATTCTAGGCACCACCAGTAACGTCTCGGAGGCATTTCCGTTGATATCAGAGTAAAGATTTCTTTGATGTTCTTGGTTAGCATCACCAATAGAGGATTACGATATTCATTCGGTGATAATGAAGTGGCAGCATTAATTTCCGAACCGTATATAGATAACCTGTATAACCCAGTTACTTCTGCGGTATGTTCAAGTGTGTTATTTTGTGGTGTCCATGTTGATGATCCTGATGCTACTGTATATACGATATTTTAAATTTGTCCGTGTGGAATTTTAATTAGATTAGTTTTTTGAACAATACTAGGTATTCCACTGACAATATCATTGAGTTTCGTGTTAACGTCGGAGAGTTTTATGTCAACGGTTGGTGGATCACCAAAAAAATCTTTAATGGATTTGTTTACATTTCTACGAAAATTTAAAAAAGTTTGTACGTGATTAATATAATCAGTTTTAAATGCAGCAATTCCATCATTAATTGTAGCTAGCGAAGTTGTTATAGGAATTTCCTTATCATCAACATACTTTTTCGTTGCAGCATCAAAATCATATTCTGGTGTTCTAAGATTATTAATACCATTATTATTCATATTAAGAAATGCACGCATTATACCGCCGTTGACCAATACGTACTTAGATTCTTGATCGTCGACATATTTCTTTGTTGCAGCGTCCGCAACTTCGGTTGGATTTCCAAGACCTGTAATTTTATTTTGATTCATAATAATTGAACCTGTAAATGAATCACCAGCTTTCTTAATATAATCGTTGACTGACGTACCGGAATCTTGTATTTTACCCTGATCAGTAAAAGTAACTATATTATTAACAACCGCATTAGGAACTCGTATAAGTACATCTGGAAGTTGTATATTACTAGTTTTTAATCGTCCTTCCTTATCCTGAAAAACGACTACTTCATTTTGATCCACACTGGTTATGTTTAATAAATCATCAATTTCATTTCTGAGCTGATCGAGAGTTGCGTATTTAGATAAATCAGCTTGCTGATGACCTTTACCACGAGAAGATCTTCCATAAATATCCACCATTATATTTACTAATGTCTGTTTAAATGTGACGTCGTAGTATATTCATGTACAACTTTGTGAGGTGGTTTTGTTGATTTTGATATAGCATCAAGTACGTTAAGTACTTCTCGACCACATATTGGTGGATCAGTTAATGTTTGTGTTGGTAACGTTGAATACCATATTGGAATACTTTGATAGCCGCTAATATACTTTAAGAATTCTTTTGGTGGAGCTAGTCCATATGAATCAAAATAAATAATTCCACGTGGATCAATTGCATATCCGACCCAATGTGTGCCTGGACCAGAATTTTCATCGAGATTAATAATACCTGTTTCAATGTTATTTGGTTGTTTTGGTAATTGATCGCGCATGAAAACTCCTCTAAAATTTTTTATTTTTAATTTTTAGCAGCATCTAGTAAATCAAAATTGGACATAGGAGATATCAGTAAACTGTCCCTGGTAATCTTAGGCCTTTTCCGTACCATGAATGTGGAGTCCCTGGTAATCTTAGACCCCTTCCCTTTTTTTGATTCCCTTTCCTGTTGCTTTCTTTAATGCCATTCCAGCAGCAGTTCAACAGCGCCTAATGCAGCTGCTTTTGCAACAGCTGGGGCTGCAGCGGCTATTAATGCTGGTATAGCAGCAAGAAGTGGAAATATACCACCCGT
Organism: Megalonaias nervosa; assembly: GCA_016617855.1. Lineage (NCBI taxonomy): Eukaryota > Metazoa > Mollusca > Bivalvia > Unionida > Unionidae > Megalonaias > Megalonaias nervosa. The sequence continues at coordinate 85,767 of JAECUM010007913.1, read as the reverse complement.
CTTAATGATATCTTTGATAGCACCCGCAGAAAGATTAAGTTTTATACCTTTATTTGATTTTTTGGCTTCATTGAAATGCCCGAGCTGACGTTCTGTAAGAGATAATTTATTTGAACCGCTCATCTGATCTTTCTTTAGTGATATTTTTAATCCACAGTTATTTTTTGATGCTGATTGTATCCTTTTAATCTGACCAGGAGTCAGACTAACACTAACGTGATTATACGACATTATAATATTCATAAACGATCTAATTACATGTTTTCTACTGGCGCATCAACTACTCGCATTCGTCCACCAGCACCTTCAAGTAACATCGATTTATCGCTGAGTATGACAGCAATTGCTCTGTAATTGTCAATACTTTCTACTACTGGTGGTCCTGCTGCTCCTACTGGCTTCAGCACGCGAGCTCGAAAGTGTATATCAACTACTGACTGTCTGTATAAATCCAAATGTTCTAGCGAAAAGTAATAAATTGGATATAAGGTTATAAAATCCAATTGTGATATTTGTAAACCAGTATCAATATTTTGATCACGACCCATGAACGTCATTAGACGATGATATACACGTGCTACATGATTTTCATCAAAATTCAGTAATATATCTTCAGATGGTTCTTGATGTCCATTTATCCTTAACGAAACCTCGGAAACACCAAGATTATCAAATATCATAATACTACGTAGTTGATTATTTACTCGTGCATTATTCTGTAATGCAATAAAAATATGCCGTGGTGCAGAAACACCTTGTTGTGATGCTATCTGCCACGTAAATAAACCATCAACATTACTCTGAACAGCATCTGTGGTCATTGTCAACCATGATAATGCTGATTTACCACCTTGATTCATAAAAGCAAGTAACCGATCTTCTTCAGATATTGATGGAGTCATCACCGGCATCCATAATGAAAGTTTTGTCAGAATTACTCTACCAGCATCACCAGCGGATCGCCATAATGCATCGTTGTCGGTTGCTTTTCGTACAAGTACAACTGTATGCTTAGCTCCGAAAATGACTTTCTGACATTTCTACAAAATCCAAATATATGTGACAGTGGAATGGCACATGAAAATGCTCTTCTTCCACCACGCAACATTGCTCGACGTGATCTAAATCCCAAGTTAAAATCTGGATCTACATTAATAATCATACTTTGTACATCAGCGTTGGCGTTTCTGGCATGGTTTTGTGGGCGCCCTATTTCATATTGTCGATACTCTGGAGAATCAGTTGTATCCTTTGCAAACATCATTGACGGGCCAGCCGATCTTGAATAATCGTCGCTGTATCTTGCAAGGCCTAATATCGTTGTAGCAACATCAACGTCCTTCTGAATTGATTCAATATTTTTACCATCAATCATATACGTAGCACTATCAAATAACGCCATAATACCATTATTAACAAAACCGACACTAACATCGTCTCCATATGCTACTGGTGCTGCAGGATCAGCGTTATTTAAAATTTCACCTTCAACCTCAATAAAAGCCTCAGCGGGTAGGAAATACCTACTTGTATCCTGAACTTGTAGTTCAATTCGTCCACGCTGATCTGGAATTCGAGCATCATAAGAATAATATTGATAATCACGCACAGACTCATCTTTGAGTACTGGTGCGTCCATGTCGAATGCTGGATCAGATATGCGCTTAAACATCTTTATTATAATTATTATCGTCTAAAACGAAGACCACTTCGGGAAGTGAGACCACTTCCTGCTATCAGACTAGCGGTTATATTTTTTCTTTTTCTGACATTGGTACATCAGCCAACTCTGCTAGTTTTTGATTAGCAACTTGATTTATTATTTTACTGACATTTGCAGGCATTACTTCAGTACTAGGTAATTTTACAGGTTGAGGGTTTCGTCGTATTAATCGTGCTAGCCTATCTTTAATCGCTGAAAATGCTTTACCAGCGAGATTACCCATAGCACCAATACCTTTTTCACGAACAACATCAATAACTTTCATTCCCAGTTGCTTTGCGATCGGTATTGCTTTTGGGGCTATCCTTCTAAATAGACCCTGAACAACATCACCTAGTCCATCTCCGTAGGTTGTTTTGTATACTGGTAATCGTGAGTTTATTACACTGACCATGGTTGGTCCACGGTGAGTACTATATACGATCATTTTATTATAGTAATTGTATTTAATTACGTACTTAGTCACTGTAGTAGTCATCGGCAATTTCATTAATAAGAGACTGATAAACATCAACGTCCATGATACCGCCAGTAAATAACCGTCTGCAAATATCAGCCGCTTCATTAATTATTTCTGGAGAATTATTACCAGCTCGTTTTCCTCCGATGAGAATCTCCAGACGTTCAACGTCAGAGATAACGTTATTAGGACATAGAGTAAAATCACCTCCAGTGGAGAAACCACTTCCAGTAGAAAGTTTTTCTAAACCTGAATTCAGTTTTTCTTCATATTCTTCAAATTCTGTTATTCTTTTTTGTAAATCTTCTCTAGGAATCTTACGTTTCTCATTTGATAATTTTTTCATCAGATACTGTTTATATTCTCTCACTTCATCCAGATGTATAATTAATTCTCCCTTATCAGATTTATTAAGTAATTCTTCAATGAATTTTAGTTTTCCTCTTTTTTCTTTCTTTCTACCCTCTTCATAACGTTCAATTGTCTCCCGACTAAGAGAAGCCATTCCCTTCCGAAGCTCGGTTTAGTTAACATTGATATTGGTGGTGGTCGTTGTATTCGTGGTGATGGTGATGGTGATGGTGATGGTGGTGGTTCTTTTTTTGTTTCTTGTACACGTGGTGGTGATGATCGTCGTTCTTCAAGAATTTTCTGTGAGGATGGCGACCAATATTTTGATTCTTCTTTTTCTTGTATTTTTTTTTGCTGCTGCCCTTGTCATTGGTGGTGATGATCTTAATGGCGGTGGTAATGATAATGATGGTTGTTGTGGTAGTGGTGGAGATGGTGGTGCTCGTATTACTGGTTGTTGTTGTGGTAGTGGTGAAGATGGTGATTGTTGTTCTTCATAAAATCTCTCTCTTTCTTCTTTTTCTTCTTCTATTTCTTTTATTTTTTCTTCCAATATTGCTCTATGTTCAATATCCTCGACACCTTTACGAATAAAGTCCTTTTCATGTTCTTTAACATCATCCTCAAATTTTTTAAAACTACCTTGATGTTTACGGGTAATTTTGGTTATTTTGTTAACGTTTTTAAATATAAAAGAAACCCATTTATTTCTTGGAATATCAGGAGTATTCGGATCTAAAAAAAGATCACGATTAACATATCCTATTGCAGCGACTCCAATAGGATCATAATTAGCGTAAATAAGACCCCGTCTGGAAAGTTTAGTTACTGGCTTTTTTTCATATTTTCTTTTTGTTTTTTCATGTTTTTCCGGTTCCTTAAAGAGAACATTCAAATCACCTTCAATTAATTCTGGTATATCCCTCGGTGGCTGAGCAGCAGCTATTTCTGTTGGAAGTCCACGTAAAATTCTTTTTGTCTGTTTTGTTCTTTCTGCTATTTTTCCAGTTGCTTCAGCAGTTTTCTCTAAAACAGGAAGAAGAGGTTTAGTTGTCTCTGTAATAGGTTTAAATAATTGTTTTGTATCCTCTTCAAATTCAACATGAGATTCTTGTCGTTCTTGTAATTGTTGTTTGACAGCATCACGAACAGGTAAATATTTTCTGATTGCTTCTAGTCGCTCTCTTGCTAATCTAGCAGAATGAGGTTCTCCGATGACAACCATATTAATAATATTTATAATAATTGTTTAAATTACAGCAGCAGGCAAGGTGAACGACAAAAATTGAGCGACCCGGCGAGTAAACTAAACGCACTATAACATAAAAAACAAAAAATCAAAAATAAAATAACAAAAATGAGCTAAACCAAACGATTTATTATTCGTTTTTCAAACTATACGGTAATAATAAAAGTTAGGAGGTTCGGTTTAGCGTTATTGACCTTATTTTTCAGCCTCTGTAGGAACCTTATGTTTTAGACAAATGACGATTCAGACAAGTGGTCTGTTCACCTTGCCTGCTGCTCCCAGCAACAATAGCGGAAACTGAGTAAACAATTATATAAATAATAACCATACGTCTGCGATATTTTTGTACTTTTATTGTATAATCGCCGATTATATTTTTTAATTCGGTCTGACATTTACACACTTGATTATATCTATGACGTTGAACGTCGATGTAGGACTGGGGTCCTTGGTTTTGATTCATTATACTTAATGACGTTAAGTGACTAATTGAGGAGTTTCAGCTACAAATTCAAAACACCACCAGTAAGACGTTGCGATTATTGTTTGATCATCTGCTTCCAGTAAAAATATTTCTTCAGCATCTTTATTTAACACTATAGATACAACTCCAGAGAAAACATCGGTTGAATGACGCCACGGAAATGTTGTAGTATAAATTTTAAACTTTGCAGAGCTAAAGATAGACAGTCTATACACACCAGTAACTTCTGCGGTATGTTTGATAGTGTTATTTTGCTGTGACCATGTTGCTAATCCTGATGCTACTGTATACACGATATTTTTAATTTGTCCGTGTGGAATTTTAATCAGATTAGTTTTTTTAAACAATATTAGGTATTCCACTGACAATGTCGTTGAGTTTCATGTTAACGTCGGCTAGTTTTATGTCAACGGTTGGTTGTTCCCCCAAAAATTCTTTAATGGGTTTGTTTACATTTCTACGAAAATTTAAGAACGTTTCTACATGTTTGGAAAAAGTAGCACTAAGTGTAGTCATTTCATCACCGATTGTTTTTAACGAAGTTGAAATAGGAATGTTGCTATCGTCTACATATTTCTTCGTCGCAGCATCAAAATCATATTCTGGTGTTCTAAGATTGTTAATACCATTATTATTCATATTAAGAAATGCACGCATTATACCGCCGTTGGCCAATACGTATTTAGATTCTTGATCGTCGACATATTTCTTTGTTGCGGCGTCTGTATCTGCGGTTGGGTTTCCAAGGCCTATAATTTTATTTTGATTCATGATAATGGTACCTGTAAATGAATCACCAGCTTTCTTGATATAATCGTTGACTGACGTACCGGAATCTTGTATTTTACCTTGATCAGTAAAAGTAACGATATTATTAACAACCGCATTAGGAATTCGTATGAGTACATCTGGCAGTTGTATATTACTTGTCTTTAATCGTCCTTGTTTATCCTGAAAAATAACGACTTCATTTTGATCCACACTTGTAATGTTTAATAAATTATCAATCTCATTTCTGAGCTGGTCAAGAGTTGTATATTTAGATAAATCACCTTGCTGCTGAGCTTTACCACGAGAAGATCTTCCGTAAATATCTACCATTATATTTACTAATGTCTGTTTAAATGTGATAATGTCGTATATTCATGCACGACTTTATGAGGTTGTTTTGTTGATTTTGATACAGCATCAAGTACAGCGAGTACTTCACGACCACATATTGGCGGATCAGTTAATGTTTGTGTTGGTAATGTTGAATACCAGATTGGAGTACTTTGCACAGCGATTTTATCGCTGCTAACATATTCTAAAAATTCTTTTGGTGGTGCTAGTTCATATGAATCAAAATAAATAATTCCACGTGGATCAATTGCATATCCAACCCCATGAGTGCCACGACCAGAGTTTTTATCGAGATTGATAACACCAGTTTCAATATTGTTTGGTTTTTGTGGTAACTGATCACGCATAAAACCACCTCTGAAGTTTTTTATTTTTAACTTTTTAGCAGCATCAAGTAAATCAAAATTGGACATGGGTAGAATCAATGAACTGTCCCGGGAAGTCTTAGACCCTTTCCGTACCATGAATATGGGGTTCCTGGCAATCTTAGACCCTTCCCCTTTTTTTTTGTAAGATTTTATTCCCTGACCCGTTGCTTTCTTTAATGCCATTCCAGCAGCGGTTCCAACAGCGCCTAATGCAGCTGCTTTTGCAACAGCTGGGGCTGCAGCGGCTATTAATGCTGGTATAGCAGCAAGAAGTGGAAATATACCACCCGTCTTAGCGATGTCTTTAATGGCGCCCGCAGAAAGATTAAGTTTTACACCTTTATTTGATTTTTTGGCTTCATTGAAGTTTCTGAACTGACGTTCTGTAAGAGATAATTTATTTGCACCACTCATCTGTTCTCTTTTTAGCGATATTTTAATCCACAGTTATTTTTTGATGCTGATTGTAGCCTTTTAATCTGACCAGGAGTCAGACTAACACTAACGTGATTATATGACATTATAATATTATGTGCGATCTAATTACATGTTTTCTACTGGAGCATCAACGACTCTCATGCGACCACCAACACCTTCAAGTAACATTGATTTATTGCTGAGTATAACGGCTATTGCTCTGTAATTGGCAATAGCTCCTATTGTCACACGAGCTCGAAAATGTATATCTACAACAGATTGTCTAAACAAATCTAAGTGTTCGAGTGAAAAGTAATAAATTGGATATAAGTTTGTAAAATCTAACTGTGATATTTGTAAACCAGTATCAACATTCTGATCACGCCCCATAAACGACATAAGACGATGATATGCACGTGCTACATGATTTTGATCGAAATTCAGTAATACATCCTCGGATGGTTCTTGATGTCCATTTATCCTCAACGAAACCTCAGAAACACCAAGATTATCAAATATCATAATACTACGTGTTTGATCATTTACCCGTTCAGCATCTTGAAATGCAATAAATATATGTCGTTGTGCGGCTATTCCTTGCTGAGAAGCTATTTGCCATGTAAATAAACCATTAATGTTACTCTGGATAGAATCTGTGGTCATTGTTAACCATGATAACATCGATTTACCACCTTGATCCATAAAAGAAATTAATCTTTGTTCTTCAGATATTGATGGAGTCATTACTGGCATCCATAATGAAAGTTTTGTCAGAATTACTTTACCAGCATCACCAGCGGGTCGCCATATTGCATCATTATCGGTTGCTTTTCGTACAAGTACAACTGTGTGCTTAGCTCCGAAAATGACTTTTCTGACATTTCTACAGAATCCAAAGATATGTGATAGTGGAATCGCACATGAAAACGCTCTTCTATTACCTCGTAACATTGCTCGACGTGATCTAAATCCTAAGTTAAAATCTGGATCTACATTAATAATCATACTTTGTACATCAGCGTTGGCGTTTCTGGCAAAATTTCTTGGTTGTCCTATTTCATATTGTTGATACTCTGGAGAATTAGAAGTATCTTTTACAAACATCATTGATGGACCAGTTGATCTTGAATAATCATCGCTGTATCTTGCAAGACCAAGTATTGTTGTAGCTACATCAACGTCTTTCTGAATTGATTCAATATTTTTTCCGTCAATCATATACGTAGCGCTATCAAATAACGCCATAATACCATTATTAACAAAACCGATACTAACATCGTCTCCATATGCTGCTGGTACTGCAGGATTAGCGATATTTAAAATTTCACCTTCTACTTCAATAAATGCTTCAGCGGGTAAGAAATACCTACTTGTATCTTGAACTTGAAGTTCAATTCTTCCACGCTGATCTGGAATTCGTGCATCATTAGAATAATATTGATAATCATGCACAGACTCATCTTTGAGTACTGGTGCGTCCATGTCAAATGCGGGATCAGATACACGTTTGAACATCTTTATTATATTTGCTATCGTCTAACACGAAGACCACTTCCTGCTATCAGACTAGCGGTTATATTTTTTCTTTTTCTGACATTGGTACACTAGCCAACTCTGCTAGTTTTTGATTCGCAGCTTGATTTATTATTTTACTAATATTTGCGGGCATCACTTCGGTGCTGGCCAGTTTCACCGGTGGCTGAGGTTTTCGTCGTATTAATCGTGCTAGTCTATCCTTGATTGCTGAGAATGCTTTACTAGCAACATCACCAACAGCACCAATACCTTTTTCACGAACAACATCAATAGCTTTCATCCCCAGTTGCTTTGCAATCGGTATTGCTTTTGGGGCTATCCTTCTAAATAGACCCTGAACAACATCACCTAGTCCATCTCCGTAGGTCGTTTTGTATACTGGTAATCGTGAATTTATTACCCTGACCATGGTTGGTCCACGTTGAGTATTATATATGATCATTTTATTATAGTAACTATATCTAATTATATTTAATCACTATGGTAGTCATCGACGATTTCATTAATGAGAGACCGATACACATTAATATCCATGATACCGCCTGTAAATAATCGTTTACAAATATCAGCTGCTTCATTATTTCTGGGGAATTATTACCAGCTCGTTTTCCTCCAATGAGTATTTCTAGTCTTTCAACATCGGCAAGGACGTTATTAGGACATGGAGTAATAAGACCACTTCCTTGATTAGTAAGACCACTTCCAGTTGCGCCGGGGTCAGGATCAAAAAATACATCATGTTCTTCTTCCTCACTCGTTACTACCTTTTGTCGTTGTTGTTTTTGTGGTTTGGGAGATTGTGGTAATGGTATTCTTGATTTTGGAGATCATTGTTTTTGTTGTTTTTGTTGTCGTGCTTGCTGTAGTATTTGTTGCGTTAGTGGTGGTGATAATTGTTGTTGTGGTAGTGGTGATAATTGTTGTCGTTGTGCAATATAGTTATCTATCCTATTTTTATAATCAATATATTCTGGATCGCTGTTTCGAGCTTGATTAACGTTATAATATATGCGATATATCCATTTGTACCGAGTATTCTCATTTACGGGATCATTAGCAAATTCAGATTTTAAAAATTGTTTTCGATTATGATAACTTCTCGCAGCAATCTCAATTAATTTTAAATCTTCGGCTTTTCTAATAAAATTAATAGCTTCTTCGGTAAACTTATCAACCAGATTAACCCTGGCTATTGCTTCTGATTCTTTTTCTGGTTCTGGTATACGATCTTTTATATCACCTATTTCAGCACAAGCTTGGTCAATACCTTCAAGTATCTCATTGGTTGAGCAGCAGCTATTTCAGCTGGAAGTTCTCGTAGAATCTTCTTTGTTTTCTTAGTTCTTTCTGCTATTTTTCCAGTTTCTTCAGCGGTCTTCTCTAACGTAGGAAGAAGACTTTTAGTAGTCTCTGTAATAGGTTTAAATAATTGTTTTGTATCCTCTTCAAATTCAACTTGAGATTCCTGACGTGATTGTAATTGTTGCTTAACAGAATCACGGACGGGTAAATATTTTTTAATTGCCTCTAATAGCTCTCGAGCTAATCTAGCTGAGTGTGGTTCTCCAATATTCATTATTGATAATATTTATACTGGATGTTTAATTTATAGCAGCAGGCAGGGTGAACGACAAAAATTGAGTGACCCGGCAAGTAAACGAAACGCACTATAAAATAAAAACAAAATACGTCAACGATGGAATAACAAAAAATGAGCTAACCCAAAAGATTTATTATCCGTTTTCAACAGTATGGAAATAATCTCGGATAGAGGCTTTGGTTTAGAGTTATTGACATTGTTTTTTCAGCCTCTGTAGGAACCTTTATTTTTGCTCACGGATTCGAGCAAAAAGTTGTAGGGTTCACCCTGCCTGCTGCTAAGCGCCATCTGTAGATGATCTGGATGGAAGTATTAATAATTTAGTAGTATACGATGATGTCATGCTGGACAAACAATCAAATCCAGCTAGGATATTTTCTAGAGGTAGACATAAAAATACAGACGTGATTTATGTTACACAGCGTTATACACAAATACCTAAAGTGATCAGGGATAATTGCAATATTTTAGTTGTGTTTAACGGAGTTGATAATCATACGCTGCAAAATATTTATTATACTTGGTGTTCTGGGGACATGGACATGATTAAGTTCAAACACTTTTTTTCAAAAGCACAAGCTACCCTGTTTGGTTTTATAACAATAAATTTACATGATCCGAGGTCGAGATATCGTAACGGACTTGATACAATATTTGGATAAAAACCACAGCAGCAGGGAGGGTGGGCTAACAAAAATTGAGTGCACGATTACATAAACGATCACTCACAAAATTTTATAAACACTAATGTCAACGGCGAAGTAACAGCGCGAACTAATCCCAGTGATTTCATCACCGGTGATCTCATCAGTGACGCCGTCACCGGTGATATCAACGGAAAGTTAGAGGTTTCAGTTTGACGTTATTGACCTTTTATTTTAATTTTTTTCGTGTGAAATCTTTGTTTTAGATATGTTTGCTCGAATCCAATTTGTAGGGTTCACCCTCCCTGCTGCTAATATGTTGAGAATTAGGTGTGCATTATATTTATGTACAAGAATTACGTGACTTTTAATTAATATTTTCGAATTCTATGTACAACAACTTTCAAAATGGTTTATTGTTGATATCACGTGACTATTGGACCTCTACTGTCATTGACATATAGTTTGGGAGATTTGTGTGGTCATGTGACTCGGAATGCAACTGGCGAACTCGGGTCAAATTTCATCAACGCTATAGTTGCATCTCGTCTGTCAGCTGATTAAAGAAATAACGAATGCTACACTCGCTATTTCCGAGGAAATAAATCATATTACTATAGATTTCATGCAGGTATATCTCCATGAAAGGCAATTAAAGTTTGCTAGGCCGGCTAGTAAGCGGTTACCCTATGCCAACACCAAATGGTGTCCGCGAATTCCAACTTTTCGATAGGCAATGGACTCTGACCCTACACCCAAAGATAAATGCCCAAATATCAAAAATGAAGTGGCAAGGGTCAGAGGAAACTCGGGCTACATTCTACGTGATGCTTTTAGTTTTAATTTATATATTTATTATGTGATACCTCTTAACTCAAAAGGCGTTCTGTTGTATTGTTAATCGTGGAGATAATACTTTGCTGTGAATTGCCACGAAATGCATACGTCTGCATACGAATATTAGATTAGGCCGATAAATCAGCCCTTCACCCGTAATGATGTTGATTTTCGGGTGAGGGGCTGATATCACCTATTCATTAAAAGCTGCAATTATCTGCATTCAAATTTGGCTGCACACATCGGTGGACATTTTATATACTTACCGGTATTTCTGGTAGCTGTGCAGCTACCGTCAGCTGTAGAGTTCTTTTGGTGACATGTACATTATATTTCCGGAGCATATCATATGTTTGGTGACTTGTAAATCCACCTGGAATAGCACAACTATCTCTCCTGTGGCCATTTTGAATTTCGCGCTTGATATGGCTGTTATCAATTTCTGGTATGTGTCTAAAGTGTACGCAGGCTTGTTCCGGAAAGATTTGCATGCAGCAAAATTGCACATTTAATGAACAGGTCACATCAGACCCACATATCTTCTATCAGTATCAACACAGATTTGAGGGGTTGATTTATCGGACTAACATTAGATATATCTGTTTGTCCAGTCTTTCAGCGGACCTGGCGTGGCGGTGGGTGGGTGAACTAGCACTGCCTCGAATTGTGTCACAACTTACATTCACTTCCTGGAAATATTCATTTCCGGTAGAGGTGTGTTGTGAAATCGTAACCCGTTTTTGATAATGTCTGAATATGCCAATTCGGTATGGAAAAGCGCAGAAAGGCGCAGTGGACGCCCAAATAGAGGAAGATCTAGGGGTCGCGGTCGAGGCGTTGGACAAGCTCATGGAGCGGGAAGCAAGAAAGCTTTTGCAGGTCCCGATATGGATTACGATTTATTAGATGATCTTGGAATTTCTGCTGGTTGGACTACCGACAACAGAAATAGCGCTCGTGGACTTGAACAGAAATCGGAAAGGTTACCAACACCGCACTGCATCAGCCATTTTTATTTGCTCCAGGAAAATATGGTGTAGACGGTCCCACCATACTCATAATTGTCTACACAAAAATTCTGTCAGTAACCCTTTTCTATTAAAAGAGAGCAGTCACATAACATTAACATTAATACTTTACAATTGTGTTTAATTTACAGGCACATTTTAAAAATGTGTAGATGCACGTTTCACAGAGTAGACAAGATTGCAACCACAAACTTTTGATTTTTGTCTTGCCCTTATTTATGAGAAGAAGCCTATCACATTTTTGAATATGGGAATAGAAATGTACAAAACCACTCTTTAATTTACTCAATATTTATGTTCACAATATATTTGTAGTTTTGTTTCCAGATCACTTGTATAACTCATAAGCCAACTGAGGTGTGAAATCTTAATAATTATGAGATCTTGATGTTTCCTTGTATACTTGAAAGTGTTATTGATTTTGAGCATCTGACTGGTATATCCTTTGCAGTCCTTTAGCATAGCAAAGAGAAACAGATCATGTGATCTAAAACTTGTCTGCATCAGGACTTCAGAGGATGATATTATCAACAGATGATTTAAGAGGTCAAAGGAAGCTATCAGAATCTCAGGGACTTGTTTTAAATGAAAGGACCAGGGATGTAAAACCAGTTAATGTGGTTCTATTCTCCTGTCATTGCAGGAATCATAGAGATTTCATGACAGTCGATATTAACATCAACGTTGTCATACATATATTGCATGTATGATTTCTAAGTTATCTGAATTTTTTTGAAAAATGAACAAAATTGGGAAACAACACAAACAACACAAATGCTGATCTCAAATGAAACTTAAATCAGTAAAATAATAAAATAGAGACAAAGAGTCATGCATATAATTATATTGTTATAAAGAATGTACAATTTATCAATTTAAAAAAAATTATACAATTTTTTTACAGTGCATTGGTATTAAGTTCATTAGGATACAAAGTATCTAACTTATGAATGCAATGAACACATTTTTGGGTATTTCTACCACCTTTTTCATGATAGGAAAAGAAAGTTGAAATTAGGTCCAAGTATTTAAATATCATCACATGATCATGATTTGTTCATTTATTTTTAATTTTACTTTTCACTTTGAAAGCCCAGGATGGCCATGTGGTCTTTACCAATCACTGCCTTATCTGTGTCAACATGTGCTCGAGTCTCAGGCTTAGCCAATGTGAGTATGTGAGAAAGCTGCTAGTAGATTCCCATGGGTCTGTGTTTTTTTCTGGGATTTTCATGGGATCTTCCACAACCAGTTATACTGGCCATATATGCTATTGTGTGATGAAAATTTACATCAAACCTAAAACAACAGCAACAACTTTTCACTTGCCATCAGAATCTCTTTAAAAAATTTTTGCAGACAATTCAGGAGAGGAGGATGTCCAGTGCAAGCTCCAGTATATAGACAAACCAAGAGAAGAGGCAGTCCAGTACGAGTTCCAATGCAGCATCTGCATATGAGTACAGAAAATCAAGAGATGGTGAAGGACATGCTCAGAGATCTGCATGGGGAAGAAGTTGAGATAACCAAGTTCGTATTTTGCCCACATCTGCATATAGGGAAATTAACGAATCATTCATTTTGCATTGATGCATTGACATAGGTTAGGAATTCCCCCCTCCCTTCAATAATAATAATAATAATAATAATAATAATAATAATAATAATAATAATGATGACATTATTTAAAAGGATAACACAGTCAGCTAAGAACTAATCTACCTTGAGGCCTTCATACAAAGGAATTTATTTCAGCTGCATCTCTGAAGCCACTGGATATATTCGGTTTGGAAGAAGGAAATAGAGTGGGCATTTCTAATCTCTACTGTAATACTATTCCAGAGCAAAGTTGCAGAGTATTGGAAACTTTTTTAAAAATAATTCCTTGTTTGTTTTGGGAATTTTATGCTGTTTGGTAGACATGGATCGCAGGTGGGGAGTATTGCCTGGTAGCCTATACTGGAATAGTGATTGTAAATATTCAGGAGCACTATTATTGGATATTATTTACATTAATTTGGCTTTTCTCAAACGGATTCGGTCTTTAATAGGTAACATTTTTAACTTACCAGCTAAATTTTCCTTGCTTTCTTTCTGGATTGATATTAGCCCAAATGCTCTTTTTTGAAGATGTGCCAGCTTTGCTTTGTTTTTATCATTTGAATTACCCCATGCTGTATTACAGTAGTCTAAATAGGGTTGTATGTAACTGTTATAAAATAGTTTTCTGTGCCTTTCAGGGAAAAAATGTCTTATCCTACTGAGAAGCCATAAACTTAAATTGACTTGTTTAATGTTTGATATGTTCAGTCCATGATAGGTTATTATTGGTAGGTTATTATCTGCCAAAACTCCAAGTAGTCTATCATGACAGATCATTTGCAAATTTTTATCCTTCCATGTCAGACATAGTTCATCACTAGAAAGATTTTCCCTTTTTTGCTGTGTTGAGATAAGTAATATTTTGGTTTTACCAGTATTTACCACCACGCCATTGCATGTGTACCAGCTGTCCAGTTTGTTTAGGGCATTCTGTAAAGAAATTTTGAGTTCATGCTTTTTGTTTTGGATATCTGACAATGTTGTGTCATCTGCATAGAGATCTGTAGATGATATTGAGTCCCTTAGTAAAGTGGTAGGTAATTAATAAATAAAATAAATAGTAATTGACCTAGAATTGAGCCTTGTGGTACTCCATATCTAATTGTTCCAGGTTCAGACAGAACATTATTTATATAGACATGTTGTATTCTCTCACTTAAGTATGAAGTAAACCATCTAACTGTGCTTTCATCACATTGGTAGATTTTCAGTTTCTTCAAAAGGATTTCATGATCCACTATGTCAAAAGCTTTCCTGAAATCAACAAATACAGATCCTATTATTCTACCTTGATCAAGTGTTTGAAGCCATTTATCAGTTACGGAGATCAAGACAGTCTCACATGAATGTTTCTGTATAAAGCCTGATTGATTAGGGTGTAATAGCAGGTGTTTGGTTCAATATGACATGAACAAGTCATGGACATGTTTTTCAATAACTTTGACAAGTTTGGTAGTATTGAGATTGGCTGGTAGTTATCAGCATCATCCTTAGAACCAGATTTGTGAATAGGAATTACTTTTGCAGTTTTCCATATTTTGGGACAGATGAGGTTGCAATACTTAAGTTGATTATGAATGTTATGCTATCTACAATAGCAGATGCGGAAGATTTAATGAGTCGTGGACCAATCTGATCAAGTCCTGTATGTTTCTTGGTATCAAGTTCACTGAGACATTTTTAACAAAAGTTTTTTAATACTGGTGGGATAGAGAAACATACCACCTTAGCGATTTTGCTGCTGCAGAACTTTTTTAGCTCATTTAAGTTGTTTTATATCACTGGTTCTTTTAACTTTGTGGCAGTGTTGGTGAAAAAATCATTGTAAACATTTGAAATTTCATTGTCATCAGTGACTATGGTGTCATTTACCAGAAGTGAGTGAATTGGATTTGTCTGATCATTGTGTGTTCCTCCAGTGAGTTCACTGTAGACTTTCCAAACGGAGATTGTGTTGCTCTTTTAGTTTTCAAGCAATGATTGGTAATAAGATTTTTTTAGCTTTTTTAATCATACTTGTCATTTTATTTCTCCATACTTTATATTGTGCATGGTTTCCCATAGCCTTGAATTGGTCTTGTGTTTTCATAGCATCTAGGATTTCAGTAGTAAGCCAATTAGGTTGGATTTCATTCTTTACTCGATGTACTTTCAGTGGTGCATGCTTAGAGACCACATCCATAAATAAGTCAGTCCACACCCTCAGAGCTTCATCTATGTCATCCAAATTTTGGATCATATTCCATGGAACTTTATATAGGTCATTGAGAAATTGTTCTTCATTAAAATTTTTGAATGATCTGTAAGTGATAGTTTTGTGTGTGTTTTTCTTATTTTTCTTGCATTTAACCTTTCTTGCTAAAAAGGTAGGAGAGTGGTCACTGAGACCAACATTCAGTACATAACACAAGCCACATTGTCTGGTAGGTTGGTATAAATGTGATCAATAAGAGAACTTGATTTTTCTGTTACCCTTGTGGGCTCATTTACCAGCTTGACTAGGCCCAGTGATTCAATAAATTCCATCCAGTTGTTCCTTATTTGGGTATTGAGAAGGTCCTTATTTATATCACCAAGTATATGTTTCTTTTTCCTGTGCAAGAACATTTTCCATTTGTTTCAAAAAGTTACCATTCCAAATTGCTTTGGAGGAGAGTGGCCCATAAATGAAACCAACTAGGAATGATCTTGCATTATTTTGAGAAATTTCCACCCAGATACTCTCAATTTCATGTGACTCCAAGTGATGTCGCCTTTCTGCATTTACATTGTGAGGGATATTTATGGTGGGGGATGGGATGCTCCCAGTATTTTATTTAAACTATTATAGAAGTCCCACCCAGGCTAGATTTTATTTGGAAGTTAAATTTAGTGAAAGATAGATGTACAGCTCCGATCCCCCAGTCAGCAATGTCGACGGTTAAATATACAAAAAAGTGTGAGATTCAAATTTCCCAGTTACACTCCTTCTGCTTGACCCTTTAATAGCCTATTGCATCACTTGATTAGCGGTGTGAGATCAATTTCCACTTGTCCTTGTATTCTACTCCTCTGTGGTATTCTTCTCTCTCCTCCTCCCCAATTCCTTCTCCTTTTCCTCCCCGACTTTCTCCAAATTCCTTCTCCTCCTTCTAGACTTCTCTATACTCCTCCTCCACTTCTCTATACTCCGTTTGCTTCTCCTCTGCCTTCTATCCACCTTCTCTCCACTGACTAGACTTCTGTTAACTTTGACTGTTTGCTAGTCTCAGTTCTGTTTCCACCTCTTGGAGACTCGGGACTCAATTGAACCAAAAGTTCTCTGTCCCCTAAAAAGCTTCCTTTTTGAAGCTTTTTCTTTCCTTAGAACTTACCTGTAAGTTTTACCGCCAAATTATGAGATGCTGTCTTGGAGTAACCCTATTTGCTCAGCAATCTTCCCAGGTGACTAAATTTTTCTTAAAAATTCTGAAAGTTATAATTCGGATTTAAATCGTAATCACACCTTCTATCTAATTCTGATTGGATGTCGCTGTGAACCGATCCAATCGAACTTAGCTGACAGTGTCCCTCTCGCTGTCTGTCAGCGTGGGGACAGATGAGGACATGCCCCACTCACCACATGGGCTTCCTTCTGATCTTAGGACTAATCTTTAACACCCAGGTGTGATAACTACAAGCCTTTTTCAAATGATGTGAGCAGTCGCCTATGCCAACTCAAGTTCTTGGGCTTTGGCAGGTCATGGTAACCTTGCGTAAGAGATTAACACAAGCCCATGGCAATGGTTAGACATCAAACACAACGCCACAGTAATATTATAACTTATACATGACTTTATAGCTGGGGATTAGCAAACGTGACATACATGATCCGTAACGTATACAACAAGACCTCCCCCTCTCTGTCCCTGTGTAATGGTTTATTGTAGCCTTGACAGTGAAATAGATTATCATTGTGGTTAGCATTTAATTTGGTTTCACTAAGTCCTAAAACATGTATATTATTTTCCTTAGAAGAAAACATTAACTTAATCTGGTCTATTTTTTCCACTATACCTTGTACATTTAAGTGACCTATGTTAAAACCTTTTGTATTTAGTTTCATATCAAAAGAACTTTGCATGAGGTTGAATGTTTTGTAGAGTGATGCAAAATTCTGATCTCAAGGGTAGAAGTTTCCTGTCTAACTCTGATGCTTAATAAAGGCTTATTATTCTCACATTTAGGGTTGAAGTCGCACTATTATGATGTGAATATTGATGTAACTTTAAAATGGCAAAACATCCATTTAAAGTTTTCTCACCTTAAAATAGTATAAAAAAGGCATATTACACTGAAATATTAAGAATAAACTTTAAATGATTCATAAATACCAGCATTCAGATTATAAGGGTAAATATCATTTTGTGTAATGGAAATACACATTGTGCTGTGTACTAAAAACAGCTTGTGCTCTGATATAACTTTGAACAGGTAAACAACATGTCCGCTTTTATACCAGTGATTAAACGAGACAGACAGCAAATAATGATACAGTTCTTAATTCTGTTTTCATCTAGAATTGATTTTCTCTTCATAAATAATAATAAGATGAATTAGAAAGAGTTGTGTCTTGAAATGGATTTCAGAATCTGTACTTATAGCTAGGTCAATCAGTGCAAACAGTTCTTTTGGCAGGACATTAACTTCAACTGTTACACTCTTTTAGGATGTTAATTTGTTGGCAAGACATTAACTTCAACTGTTACACTCTTTTAGGATGTTAATTTGTTGCAGTTAATGTTTATCTTGATTATATTAAAAGAATGTGCAAGATGATTGAAAGTTAGGGAGTTTTATTGTTACTTTGTGTTGACCATGACAGCCATAGATGGTCATGTGGTGTAAGACAAGACAAATGATGGAAGATAGAAATATTCTCTATGAGTGCTTTTCAATGGGAAACAAATATACACACATGAGAATGCAAGAAATAAGTGTCAGTTTCCACTGGAAAACATGATCATTCACATATAGGAATGCAAGAAATAAGTGTCAGTCTTCATTGGGAACATTGAACAGATGTTGTGTTAAAGTTGTTTATTCTAGTCACTCAAGCACAACATGGTGGTTGCTGTCAAGATGTCAGCAATGTTTTTAGAGTACGTTTTGATGCCTTTAAATACATATGTGCCCCCAGAAATTGTAACTGAATTGGCTCTTGGACAAGTGAATAAGAATTCAGTTTATTGTCTAAAATTTGACCTAATTTATCTTCCTCAAAAGTAATTGTAATCTTATTTAATGCTGTGAATTTTCATTTCAGTTAAATTGGAATTAGAGATCTCACTTAGAAGTGATTAGTCATTATTCTCTTTTTATAACTACCCAAGTGCTTGTAGCATGTGTATAGTGTATTTTTAATTAATACTATTTCGGCTAAGAAATGACCCTAGACTTTTCTTCGGCTTTGTCAAAATTTAACTTGACACCATAACAGAGTTTGATTCTTAATAGTATAGGACATGTAAATCTTGCTGGATTCATGCTAAAAGCAGATAATTGGGTTCTGTGGATGAGAAATGTTGTTGATGCTGTCGGTGTAGATAAGAAATGTCCATGATGCTGTCAGCAGAGATGAGAAATATTGTTGATGCTGTCAGTGTAGATAAAAAATGTCCATGATGCTGTCAGCAGAGATGAGAAATATTGTTGATGCTGTTGGTGTAGATAAGAAATGTCCATGATGCTGTCAGCAGAGATGAGAAATATCGTTGATGCTGTCAGTGGAAAAGATTTTGTGTTGGAAGGTAACAGTTATTGATGCAGTTCTTCATAATCTCCTTAGAAGCAATGAAAATTACACTCCCCAGTCCCCCAGTAGATCTCTCATCCAATTGCTTCATGAACACTGTCACAAATTATATCTCTGTTTAAAAAATTGCAATTTTTTAAACTAATAATAAGAATATAAGGTCAGTATTGAAGGGATACAAGGCAGTTTATTTCCATGACAGATGGGGACAAAAACTCATGAATATAATTTGAGTATAGGTGCTACTGACCTTGCACACATTTCCAAGTTGCTGCTATGTTTGCATTGATGTCAGTAATCCTGAAATAATTGTGGTCCTTAATGTGACCAAAAATGCATTCATTCCTACATGTTGTGCAAATGTTGGTAAGTGGTATTGGGTTGTAAACAGGTGCTGCCAGTTGTTGCACCATTTGCATTAATGTAGTAATTAATTATCCTAAGATAATAGAAGTCCTTATCCCGTCATATGAATTAATGCTTGTAATTTGAAATTCTGGTCTTGGAGTTGGTAGGTTAACCACTTACATAATAGGATATATGTTATCAATCAGGGGCAGACAGAGTTTGAAAATCCTTGGTTGTCCCTGGCAGCAGCTTTTGAAAACCTTTTTACCCAGCAGATTTTCTGGTTGCACAGTAAATTACTGCAGCAGCCTCCAAGATTGCCATTTGCAGGATTGTAGCATTTGTATGTTTCATATTTTATCATATTATACCTCAATTTTTCATTTATTTAGAAGGGTTTCTCTTCCTAAATTTATATGCAGTCGATTTATACTTTTTCTTTACCTTTTTTTGGCACTGTATAATCACTATTGTGCAGAGATATTGTACAACAATAATACTTACTTCTTATCTGGCACATAATCGCAAACACTTTAGACTATCTTTAATATAACTATGCGACTTTGCTTAGTCTTACACTATGTCACAGTGATCATCATGTCAAATTATTTGTAAGATACACCATAGTATTAGTAATATAACTATGTGACTTTGCTTAGTCTTACAGTAAGTCACAGTGATAACCATGTCAAATTATTTTTAAAATATCCCATATCAGTAATATTACTATGTGACTTTGCTTAGTCTTACACTATGTCATAGTGATTACTATGTCAGATTATTTATAACATACCATTTATTATTCAGTGAAGATGAGTATGAAGAGTTAGATGTGGGGTATGATAATCAATATTGGATGCCAGCCAGGATGCTGAATATTGAGGAAGTCTTTATTAATCAGCGCCAGGACACAAGGGAACAAGACACTGATTGCATCAGCGTCGTAGCTGTCAACAAACTCTCCAGGTGTTACTTTGATAATAAGACTACCTGACCCCACCAATATCAAGCGGTCATGATATTTCAGTTCATAATATTTCTGAACACCACAAAATAAATAATTAAAATTTGCAAACAACTTTTCCTTTATTAGTTTGAAAACTTAAATAATGTGTTAATAGCACAATAATTTAATATTTGCATAAACATTTTATTTAATGAGGTAAATAGTAAGTAACCTGTTTAGCACAGACTACCTCGTATTGTATGTGGTATTTGCTTGCATTTTCCTCATCTGTGCCAAAGATTGAATACATTTCAGTTGGTTGAGAGCATGAACTATTTAATTAATCAATGGAAGAGCTCAGTTTTCATATAGAAAAACTTCATCATGTAAAGAATGCATTACAGTGCAATTAGATCCATGTATCATATTAAAACCAGTCAAGTAGTCAAACAACCTTAGAACACATAATTATCAGATTATAATTATCATAATTATAAGTAAATCCTTCATGACAGTCAATCAGATGAAATAAATCCTTCATGACAGTCATCCAAATGAAGTAAAACCTTCATGACTATCAACCAGAAGAACTAAATTCTTCATGACAGTCAATGAGATGAAGTAGAT
Source organism: Megalonaias nervosa (assembly GCA_016617855.1). NCBI lineage: Eukaryota > Metazoa > Mollusca > Bivalvia > Unionida > Unionidae > Megalonaias > Megalonaias nervosa. The sequence continues at coordinate 64,652 of JAECUM010007913.1, read as the reverse complement.
TCTTCATGACAGTCATTGAGATGAAGTAAATCCTTCATGACAGTCATTGAGATGAAGTAAATCCTTCATGACAGTCAATCAGATAAAGTAAATCCTTCATGACTGTAAATGAGATGATGTAAATTCTTCATGATAGTCAATGAGATGAAGTAAAACCTTCATGACAGTCAATGAGATGAAGTAAATCCTTCATGACAGTCAATCAGATGAAGTAAATTCATGAGATGAAGTAAATCCTTCATGACAGTCAGATGAAGTAAATCTTTCTTGACAGTAAATCAGATAAAGTAAATCCTTCATGACAGTCAGTGAGATGAAGCAAATCCTTCATGACAGTCAACCAGATGAAGTAAACCCATCATGACAGTCAGTGAGATGAAGTAAATCCTTCATGACAGCTAACCAGATGAAGTAAATCCTTCATGGCAGTCAATGAGATGAAGTAAATCCTTCATGACAGCCCTACAGATAAAGTAAGATTCTTCATGACAGTAAATCAGTAAATTATTGCATTATCTAATGCAATCAAATTGCATGCCATATATTGAGAGTAAATTGAAAACCAAAACTATTGAATGGGTTGTTATGTAGAACTACTGCATCGACAAAAATCCATAAAGCCTGTATCCTTTTCCATCAGATAGATTTGATACCCATGGGTGTATCGTGGTGGGAGTGTAGATGCCCAAACCCCACCAATGAGCACCAAACAGAATGTTTTCTATAGTACATTTTCTTTACAGACAGATGGTAGAAATTATACCATGAAATGCTTAAAATGCAGATGCTTCCAGTGGCATTACCCCCGGGGCCACCATCGGGAGAAGTTTCCAATGGCATTGCCCCCAGGGCCACCATCAGGAGATGCTTCCAATGGCATTGCCCCCAGGGCCACCATCAGGTGATGCTTCCAATAGCATTGCCCTCAGGACCACCATTGGGAGAAGCTTCCAATGGCATTGCCTCCAGGGCCACCATCAGGAGAAGTTTCCAATGGCATTGCCCCCAAGGCCACCTTCGGGAGAAGCTTCCAATGGCATTGCCCCCAGGGCAACCATCGGGATAAGCTTCCAATGGTATTGCCCCCAGGACCACCATTGGAAGAAACTTCCAATGGCTTTGCCCCCAGGGCCACCATTGGGAAACGCTTCTAATGGCATTGCCCCAGGGCCACCATTGGTAGATGCTTCCAGTGGCATTGCCTTCAGGGCCACCATTGGGATAAACTTCCAGTGGCATTGCCCCCAGGGCCACCATTGGGAGAAGCTTCCAATGGCATTGCCCCCAGGGCCATCATTGGGAGACACTTCCAATGACATTTTCCCCAGGGCCACCATTGGGAGAAGCTTCTAATGGCACTGCCACCATCAGGAGAAGCTTCCAGTGGTATTGCCCCAAAGGCCACCATCAGGAGAAGCTTCCAATGGTATTCCCACCAGGACCACCTTTATCGTGGGTTCCGTCCTACAGACCCCTCACCTACTTGTTTATGCCTCAACGCAAACATTATTTCTATATCTGCCCCAGATACCATTTGGTTATTTGTTGACAAAATATGATCGTTTATGTCTTAATTTCACAGGACAAGAACAGCACTAATGATAAATTTGTGCTTCTTTGGTTTGTGAAATTGAGTCGTATTACTTTTATGTGTTTTTATATAAATTTATTTGGTGTCAGAGTTTTCCAGACATTCCAGTATTCATCTGTTATTGCTAATCAGTGAGTTAAGAGTATTTTCAAAATTTTTTAAATGTTTTTTTTTACTGAAATTCTGTTTAATTTTGCAGGTATGGATTTGAACGGGGCAGGTGTACTGAAGCACTTCAATTATTTGATGGAGATATTGGACAGGCACTAGAATACTTGATCTGCCAGTGTTTTCATCTTCAACCCAAAAATGATGATAATGTATGTCATGATGATAAACTTGGTGTCGAGGAAGAAGATAATTTCCAGGAAATATATGAAGAAAGGAAAGATGAAATGACAGCATTGCAGTCAATCTATGAGGACAGATTTGTTGAAAGAATACCTAACAAGGTTTGGGTTTTGACTCTTAGTCTTCCTCATCTTGACCAGCTGGTGAAAGGCTCCTCAAGAAAAGTCATGGCTAGCAGTATAACAAATTATGGAAGGTATAACTCACTCAAAGACAAAACTCTATGTAAGTTCTTTCTACAAGGATCATGTAGGTTTGGAACACGGTGTAAGTTTAAACATTCCGTATCGGCTAAAGATGATTTATTTACAACAAAAGATGATACAGGTAATGGAGAAGAAGTAAGAAAGTATGAACTTGAAATCCGATTTCCAGTTGGAAATAAATACCCAAAAGAAATGCCAATACTAGCTCTGTCCACAGATGACTTTTATTTCCAACATCAAATCTGTCTTAACATCACAAAAAGACTCCTTGAGGAGGCAAGGTCCTTGTCAGAATCAGGCAGTCCAGTGGTCTTCAGTCTCGTAAGTCTTTTGGAGGATGAATCTGTACTTTGTGACCTTATTAAGCTACCACCTCATCCTTTCACTTGGCCGAGGTCTGAAGAAAAACCATGGATGGAAAAGAAGCCCATATTAGATGAAGACAAACGTAGTCGAGATGTAAAATTTGGTACAAAAGAGGTAGAAGACCTGTCAGTAGAGGAGGAAAGGAAAGCTGAAAAAGCAGTGATTAATATGGTTGAGAATAAACCTGAAATAAAGCAGAGACATGAAGAGGAAGAGAGTATTGATCCAGTGGTCAAAGTTCAAAGATCAAGCAGCAAGGAAGATGACCCCATGAAGAAGGTCAATCCAGCAGAACGTCTGAAGCAGAACAGAAAGCTGAAAGAGGAGTTCAGGAAAAGACTGGTTTGTTTAAACAGAAAAAAAAACAAACATTGGCTTTAATTTCATTTTCATTAATTTTGAAAACAGTTTAATTTCATTTCCATTAATTATGAAAATGGTTCTGCCTGAAGAGTACAAAACTGCAGTCATGCAGGCAGGTGTGTGATACACATTCAGGTAGCTTGTAAGGGTTTAACCCACCATCAAGTAGTGTTTGCAACACCCCTGACAATTGCAGGGGTTCAGTACACTTTCAAGTAGCTTATGCAACACCCCTGACAGTTGCAAGGGTCAGACACATCTTGAGTAATGTATACAACACCCCTGACAATCGCAAGGGCCTAACCCACCTTCAAGAAGCTTATGCAACACCCCTGACAGTCACATCTGCAGCCTGAGCAATTAACTCTTTTGACATCATGAGCTAAACACAATAGAATCTCATTGACTTGAAAACCTAAGACTGCTTGAACTCATTTTTAAGAATGACGGAATGTTTATTATTATATTAAATCTCATTGACATGAGCTAAGTCTTGCTTTAACTGATTTGTTAGGCCCTATGTGTATTTAGGCTGTCATGATTTTACTGTATTCCATAATTCTGGTATTATCTTAAACCAGCAAGTGTAGGTACAATAGGGCAAAGTAACTTAGGTGGTGGATGTCTTTCAGTGCATCATATCACTGGCACAAGATGTGATATCTTCATGAAACTTGTTAAAATGTTCTGCATGCATAAACAGGAACTCTTTCTGTTTCTTGTGTTCATTCTGTACCCAGCCAAAATGGGATAAACTTACTAAAAGAGACTTTTTGCCACTAATACTGCAATGCATACCAAAATTTCGAAAGACATCAATGATATACAGTAACTGAATGATGCTGTTTAATCTTCCATGCACCAGTCAGTAAATTAGGCTTAGAACACTTGATAAGTAAGCTCTTTACAATATCCCTGTACCAATCAGCACATTAGGCTTCAAGCTATTGATAAGTAAGCTGTTCACAATATCCCTAAACCAGTCAGCACCTTAACCTTAGAGCTATTGATAAGTAAGCTGTTCACAATATCCCTACACTAATCAGCACATTAGGCTTCGAGCTATTGAAAAGTAAGCTGTTCACAATATCCCTGAACCAGTCAGCACCTTAACCTTAGAGCTATTGATAAGTAATCTGTTCACAATATCCCTACACCAATCAGCACATTAGGCTTAGAGCTATTGGTAAGTAATCTGTTCACAGTATCCCTGTAACAATCAGCACATTAGGCTTCGAGTTATTGATAAGTAAGCTGTTCACAATATCCCTAAACCAGTCAGCACCTTAACCTTAGAGCTATTGATAAGTAAGCTGTTCACAATATCCCTACACTGATCAGCACATTAGGCTTCAAGCTATTGATAAGTAAGCTGTTCACAATATCCCTAAACCAGTCAGCACCTTAACCTTAGAGCTATTGATAAGTAATCTGTTCACAATATCCCTTCACCAATCAGCAGATTAGGCTTAGAGATATTGTAAGTAAGCTGTTCACAGTATCTGTAAACCAAGTCAGCACCTTAACCTTAGAGCGATTGATAAGTAAGCTGTTCACAATATCTGTACACTGATCAGCACATTAGGCTTAGAGCTATTGGTAAGTAATCTGTTCACAATATCCCTTCACCAATCAGCACATTAGGCTTAGAGCTGTTGATAAGTAAGTTGTTCACAGTATCCCTACACTGATCAGCACATTAGGCTTAGAGTGTTGATAAGTAAGCTGTTCACAATGTGCATGCAGTACCTCATTCAACTTGTGATTGTTTCATTTGCATTACATTGTTTACCTCATTATAACAGGATTCAGTTTGTAAGACATGTCATTGTTGAATTTATCTGACAACTTCAATAAAACATCCATAGGATTATTGCAATATTGTTTCATACTGTTACATATATATATATATATATATATATATATATATATACGTGATGACAAAATCAATAATGCACTGTCTGGATATGCACATAGGATGCTTTTGTAGGATCTGCCATCATTAGGAAACTGCAGTGGCTTACAAACTTTTAATGCCATTTCTTTAAAATAAAACATTACTCATCAAAGGTTCTGTTAACATACATGCTTTTCAAAGATAAAGGTCTTTAAAGAACTATTTGTGTGAATTATTCAACCTGATATGTAATGTTATGTACTATGCAGTATAGCCAAGTATAATCAATTCGATGTAAAAATCATCCATACCTTATTCACAGGCAGTAGGTTAAACTTCCTTTAAATGTTTCAGCCGTATTCACCCAAAAGAATCTCGACTTGGTTGTATTCTTGTTTCACATGGGTGTAAGGGTTAATGGTAGAACTTCCATGGTTGTTGTTTTTCTTAGTTTTCTGACCCATTATTCTAATAATGGAGTTTTACTTGGTCTTTTAATAATTACTATTTTTAAAAAATTACTAATGAATGTTTTAAGCATAATGTTTTAAATCAGTTTGTTTCTACCTGCCAGAGCTTCTCTGCTTACAAATCCATGCAGTCAGAACGTCAGAAGTTACCAGCCTGGGAGAAGCAAAATGAGATACTGGAATTGATTGAAAAACATCAGGTTCTGGTTGTTAGTGGAATGACAGGGTAATTTTCAAAACTTTTTGTGTGATATTGTTTTATAATGCATCATTCAAGAATTGTGATATCAAAATTAGGTATAACATTTTTTGTTGTTGCTTTTATTTATTTTTCAAAAAAGTCATCAATCTGTTGATCTCTCTTTTGATTGCTTTGGCACAATTTCTAAAAATAATTGAGTAGAGATGAGTGAATTATTCTGCTTTTGTTTGTATCAGTCAAATACAGAGACAAAATTGACCGTATATTCATATACCTTAGCAATTTGTTCCCATCCATGGATTTTTATGCCATACAGATTTTTTCAAGGCTTTCCTGTCATGTGAGTAAAAAAAAAGAAAAAGAATATGTCATAAATTTGTGAATTTTGATAGTTTTGTGATACAGTTTTGTGTCAGAATTTTCCTTTTGTTTATAATGAAGCTATAAGGTGCAAGTTTGATTTTAACAAGTGTTTGTCAAACTATATGGCAATGTAGCCAGTTAAAATATAAGTTTGGTATTTTCAGATGTGGCAAAACCACTCAGATCCCGCAATTCATTTTGGACTCCTATCTGAAGTCCAGTGACCTGAACATCTGTAATATAATGTGCACCCAGCCTCGTCGTATATCTGCCATAGCTGTTGCTGAGAGGGTTGCAGAGGAGAGGGCAGATAAATTGGGCAGAATTGTTGGATACCAGATTCGACTAGAAAAAGTGCAAGTAAATACACTGATCTTTTGTTTTGTAAGTAATTAATCATTTTAATACCTTCTCAAAATATGTTTCCCAATCATAATACTTCGCAGTACATCTGCTACCTTGTAAGTCTAGTTCTTGTTTTGAGCTAAAGAGATTTCTTACACATGGAAATATGCTCAAGCCGTATATCAATCTACTTAGCACTTTTCCACACTTGAGTGGTCTAATTTCATTTTATGATATACATGTCAGTGCCATTTTAACTACCTGCCAACTGCTCAGATGGCCTAGTGGTTAGAGTATCTGCCTTGGTTGCGGGAGGTCGCAGGTTTGAACACCAGCCGAGTTGTACTAGTGACTTATAAAAATGGTACTAGCAGCTGCCTCACTTGGCACTCAGCATTAGAAGGTTAGTGTTAAGACTGGTCGGCCTGATGTCAGGATAATGTGACTGGGTGGGACATCATGCTACATGTCTACCCAGTACTAGACATCACTGTAAGCTGTCCCACTACAGACATCGCAGAAATATGACTGAAAAATTGTTGAAGCTACATTAAATATCCAAAACACACACACACAAACAATTACCTGCTTATGGTGTATGGTACATTAATTTATATTGTCACTGCTCAACCTAGTATATGAATTTTGACAAGTAATTGGCTAGTGTTATATATCATAAGGTTGTTCATGAAAATATTCTAAACATTTCTGAAAATATTCTAAACATTTATGTTGGCAGTAGCATCCTCTTATACAATAAGTTCATGTGATGCTATTTTCACATGTATATATTTCATTCTCTATGTTTACATAATGTCAACACTATGTGCAGGACTAAATGCATGGAGTACAAGTGTTTTATACTGGTGGAAGACAACCATACTACCTGTCTCAAATGTGTGGAGTGCAAGTGATTTATACTGGTGGAGGATAACCATACTACCTGTCTCAAATATGTGGAGTACAAGTGATTTATACTGGTGGAGGAAAACCATACTGTCTCAAATGTGTGGAGTGCAAGTGTTTTATACTGGTGGAGGATAACCACATTACCTGTCTCAAATGTGTGGAGTACAAGTGATTTATACTGGTGGATGATAACCATGCTACCTGTCTCAAATGTGTGGAGTGCAAGCATTTTATACTGATGGAAGACAACCACATTACCTGTCTCAAATGTGTGGAGTACAAGTGATTTGTACTGGTGGAGGAGAACCATACTGTCTCAAATGTGTGGAGTGCAAGTGTTTTATACTGGTGGAGGATAACCATACTACCTGTCTCAAATGTGTGGAGTGCAAGTGTTTGATACTGGTGGAAGACAACCATACTGCCTGCCTCAGATATATGGGGTGCAGTTTGAGTCATAAATGCAACATCTGTCCCCAAGGGTCAGAAAATGTGTGGGCAGCCATCTTGGATGAATAGTGTAAACAGTGTAAATGGACAGGTGAGAGAGCTAGGAAACACACCATCAAAGATGTGGATGCCATCTTTATTGCCACCACCACTGCCTTGGTTAACATTTTGCTGGCAGAAACGTTGAAAAGAAGAAAGTTCAATGGTCCAGATGAAAATTAAACACACTTATCATCATGAGCTTCACATACAGTTCCAGCCCTACCTTTGCCTTCATGACTGGAACATGTCCTTTTGCCATTATGCATTGGCTGCCTTGATGACTGGAACATGTCCTCTTGCCACTATGCATTGGCTGCCTTGATGACTGGAACAAGTCCTCTTGCCACTATGTATTGGCTGCCTTGATGACTGGAACATGTCCTCTTGCCACTATGCATTGGCTTAATACTGGATCCATTCTGGAAAAGCGATGGACATACCAATGCATTTCCAGGAAGTCATTTCTAGGTTTTGGCATCAGTTGTAGATCAGCTATGGTCAACACCAGCATTGACAGGGCCTCAACTTTTGCCCAGAGTGGCCGGGTACAGGGATCAAATATCTTGTCTGATTCCATCCAGGAAAAGGAAAGAGATACCTTCCAACATCTGGAATTGCTATCCTTAACACTGGTTCTATGTTGAACTTCTGGTATTCCTAGCATTGGCAGCAAAGAGCATAAGGTATACGAGACAACCTCTGTACTGGCTTTAGCTGCATCACCTCATGGCACATGCTATTGCAGCATTCCAGTTCCAGATGTCATGTACAGTACCTGGATCACTGGACAACTCCAGCACAGGCTATGGCAGCATTCCAGTCCCAGATGCCATGTACAGTACCTGGATCACTGGACAACTTCAGCACAGGCTATGACAGCATTCCAGTCCTAGATGTCATGTACAGTACCTGGATCACTGGACAACTCCAGCACTGGCTATGACAGGTTATATTTTTGGATGCTTGATACCATTCCAGCCCCATCGGCAATTTGCTTAGGAGATTACAACATCCTAGTATTGCCAGACCCCCAGTCTAGTTCACTGTTCTTCTTGGCCATCCTTGCCAGATTTGTCACATGAATTGCAGGAGGTATCAGTGTCACCCTTATTTTCAGCTTTTGATGACACACTCACATTCTCCATATTCATTACTTGATCCAGCAATATCTGGAGAGGTCTTGACCGTCTGCTCAACATGAATTTTAATGGCTTTGTTGCATTCATCAATTAGCCAAGAAAGACCATCCAACATTGAAACAGCTACCACAGTCTGGTTAAGTCAATAATTGATTACATTGTTTTAAGAGGCATCTTCAATACCGAAGTGTCAGCAGACCTTTCTTTTCCCAGCATTGACTCCCATCAAATTTTCACAAAACTTTCAATAAGATCTGTATGCCTGTTTCTCATTCTGAGGTCCCAGCTGTCAACGAAATGTTGTAGGTCTAGGATTGTTAGGTTCTTTGGGTCATATGGACTGGAAATCCTTTCTCGCCACACAGTTTCTGGTTTGAAATATTGTTGCAAGGGGGTCCATGAGCAACTTGGTTTCCATGGCTATACTTCAGCAATCTGAACAGTCTAGTTTTGCTCATCATTACTCGTGCTGGCTATGCTTGAGAGTCAGCCTTGTGGATGGTACATGATCTGAATAGGGTAGCTTTGTGGATGGTACATGATCTGAATAGGGTAGCTTTGTGGATGGTACATGATCTGAATAGGGTAGCCTTGTGGATGGTACATGATCTGAATAGGGTAGCCTTGTGGATGGTACATGATCTGAATAGGGTAGCCTTGTGGATGGTACATGATCTGAATAGGGTAGCTTTGTGGATGGTACATGATCTGAATAGGGTAGCTTTGTGGGTGGTACATGATCTGAATAGGGTAGCTTTGTGGATGGTACATGATCTGAATAGGGTAACCTTGTGGATGGTACATGATCTGAATAGGGTAGCCTTGTGGATGGTACATGATCTGAATAGGGTAGCCTTGTGGATGGTACATGATCTGAATAGGGTAGCTTTGTGGATGGTACATGATCTGAATAGGGTAGCCTTGTGGATGGTACATGATCTGAATAGGGTAGCCTTGTGGATGGTACATGATCTGAATAGGGTAGCTTTGTGGATGGTACATGATCTGAATAGGGTAGCTTTGTGGATGGTACATGATCTGAATAGGGTAGCCTTGTGGATGGTACATGATCTGAATAGGGTAGCCTTGTGGATGGTACATGATCTGAATAGGGTAGCCTTGTGGATGGTACATGATCTGAATAGGGTAGCTTTGTGGATGGTACATGATCTGAATAGGGTAACCTTATGGATGGTACATGATCTGAATAGGGTAACACAACACATGCTCACCAATTCCATAACAGCAATAGTAATTTACAGCTTACTGAAAAAGATTGCTTTCTCTCCACATACACCTTTTTTAAGGAACAATATGCCATACATTGTTGTTGAGCCCAGTCTTCCATGGTTCAGAAACAGGCTGCCAAAGAGGCGAACCTCACACATTCCCAAGCATTCTAGAAATCAGCCCTAATTTCAGAATAGAGACCAGAGAAGCAGTAAGGACCCCCTCCTCCTCAAATAAGGGCATACCATATGGGAAAGAGTTCAGCAGTTACTTTCCTTTGACAAGAACACTGTTTCCAAATGTAAATGATGGCAAAAGTAGGGAGATAAGGATTGTTTCCATCTCAATTTCTTTCCCAGTCAATCTCTTTTCCACAGAAAATGAGGCAACTCTCATTTCACTCTTTTCAATCATCCAGGCAGTGGGCTGACTTTAGCACTTCATTACAGAATAGGAAGGACTTTTACCCAACAATTCTTGGATCTTACAAATTGTCTTGGAGAGTCCCTAGATCAATGTCCCTTTCACATTGTTAAGGGCTTCATTTGCTACATATGTTACAAGATGCCCATTGAGAGTCTGTGTTCTGCAGCAAGAAATAAACTCACCAGAATTATTCTCAAGACTGTTATGCCAAGGGCCAATGGCATGCTTCAGCTAGTGATAGATCTAAGCTCACTCAACATTATTATTCAAGTTCCATGGTTCAGAATGGAAACACTGAGACTGGTTTTCATCACCATGCAGGAAGGAGATTCTTCAGTCAGTTTAAATTTTCAAGATACATTCCTCTGTATTCCAAAAAAGCATGTCTTCAAGGAATTTCCGTAGGTTCACTTTCAGGGACATGTTATACCAATTCATAGCACTCCCGTTTAGTCTAAATATTATTCCCTGGAACTTCACAAGAATTATGGACAGTCATGTTATGCTTCAGAGCCACCTCCATGTCTATGACTTCGAACTACCTGGATGAGTACTACAAAAGCACCAGGTGTTATCTCTAGATCATTTACATAATCAGTAGGTGTTATGTCATAGATCAAGACATGAAATTCCATGTCTCATTCTGCCTGCATGGCAGTGTCAGCAACTTTTTTTTTCTTGTACAAGATCATATAATGACTTTTCACTTTTTTCTTCATAAGCTTGGCAGAATCTAAGGTGTTGTACTTCCACTTCCAAGATAACCCCTTAGTTGATTAATTTATCAGGATGCTCTGGATGTATATTTAAAAAATAATACAACATTTTTGGAATTCTCTGACAACCTGTATGATACATTTAAAGTAAACAGGTATTTAATCTTTTCTGTAATGTTAGAAACACTCCTTTGCTCTGGTAATATAATACCAGAATTGAATATATTCATAAATTCTGTCAAAATACTATATGCATCAGTGAATTTTTTGCCATTTATATAATATACCATGGTGATTTTTAATATAATATTCCCACACAATCTTTTGCCATTCAGTATAGTTACATTGAGATAATATAGCCACGTAAATATTTTCAGTAGAATATTTTATATAAAATATTATGACAATTAGTCATCATATTCCTGTATTTTTGCCTTATAATGGTGTACAGTAGTCCCCCTCTTATACGGCCACCCCTTCTGCACTGGGAAAGTGGCCTTATAAGACAGGTGGCCTTTCCAGAGGGAGAATAAATTTTTTGTGAGAAGTATATGTAATGTACGCAGTAAGAAAGCTACATTCTTCAAAGCATTTAATATCTTCGTTTAAAAATAACATTAATTTTTAAAAGGTTCTTCTTGTTATAATAATAGACTTATTTTAACTGAATATGCATTAATAGTTCTTCTTGGTGTAAGCGTGATATGCGAGCAGGTGTTGTTGTCATGCACATTGCAAAACCATTCAAAAATGTCATTTAAATCTTGGTACATACATAATTCTCTTTCCATTTGCTCCATTTTCCCACTGCTGCTGAATAACCTCCTTATTGATTACAGTGTTGTTTATTCGAGTCGTTTCAAAATAAAATTGTTTTTTTCGAGTCTTTTCTACCTAAAATCGTTCGGCAAGTTCTCCCTCCCCACCTCACCCAATGTCGTCGAGTAGAATAACTGATTTTTTTCTAAAATAATCGTCTCCATTTATGTGATGACATGTTTATGTTTGGTAATGATTTATTTGGATGTTGCTGACTGTATGCAATTTAATTATGCAGATGAAACTTTTGCAGAGCAGACAAAATGCCTTCTTCGTAAAGGAATGTGTTGTCACGTGATTTTTCGGTCTTTGTCTGGTACCCTGTTTTGTTCAAGGCTAATTTCTCTCTGTGTGTGTCTGCAAAAATCTATTTTTACACTATGCTGACCCTGTTATGATCTTGACAATTACATCCGGTTGTAATCATCAGTGTTGCCAACTACAAGACTGATAAAACAACGTTTCTGCATTTAAACAAAATGCCATGTGTTTTTTAAAGGCAGCGATCTTGTCACATGATTCATTAGTCGCAGTCTGGTACCCTATTTGTATTTACATTTCTTTACACTGAGAGAAGCCAAAACGGCTTCGATATGTACGCAGATTTGATCTGAACAATAGCACCTCGAGGCCGTTAGGATTTGTAATCTTGACAATTATTGTCAGAAGTAATAGCCACTAATTATGAAAGTGAACAAGCTCAACATCTTACTAAGAGAAGCCATAAAAGCTATCAAACCATTTTCCCGCTGACTTGTGTATTGTACATCAATACCGCCACTTTTCAGCTGTTACTACTGTTTAATAATTGTAATCTTAACAATTATCAAAGTACTAAACCGGACATCTCATGATAACACAGCAGTAAGGCTAATCGGATTATGTGTACTTACCTCTTTGTATGGATTAAAATTTGAGTCTTTCTCGGCTTTATGGAATAAATGTGGCTTCTTGTGAGGCATAAATGATACAATATTAACCTTAGTGGTACATGTCCTTTAGTCAACACTTCTTTCAGTAAAATAAACCTGGCATCGGGAAACAGAAATCGGATTAATTAACACACGTTATGAATAAAATTGGTTCTGGATACATATTACAAAATAAAATGCCGCCGCTTGTGAGGGGTAAATTTTATATTTTTGCACTAACATGCTGGCTGCTGGTTGCGTTAGTGGGATGGCCTTTCGTGAGGAGAACTTTTGAACATAACTCGTCGGATTCTGGCCATAAGGAGCGGGTGGCTGCTGGTCGGGGGGTGCCATTCAAGAGGGGGACTACTGTATTGTCATTATCAGTAATATAGGCCTGACTTGAGGCTTACAGTGGGTTACAATAGCAATAGGCTAATTGTGGTTTCATTGGTGCAAATTACATGTGATTTAAGGTACAGCCATGGGGTACAGAAGGCTTTGACCTTTATAAGTAACCAAAATCTAAAATGTTCATAATAACACTACTCTAAGAATGATAATTGTAGAACATTTATAGGAGAAAATCTATTTGCAGCCTTTGCAATTGTCTTTAAATTTATCTTGTACATTTTGTTATATTAGCTTACAACTGGAAATACAGCAGTTACTGTTTTTGATAACCGACTGTTTACAGCGTTTAATTAAATAGTGTTTTGTAGTTTTCCTGTTTTCATGGCCATATATTATTATTATTATTATTATTTGTATCTTTGTTCCAGTCCTCCTTAACCAGACTGCTGTTCTGTACCACAGGTATTGTGTTGAGGAGACTAGAGGGAGACCCAACACTAGAGGGAATCACACATGTCATACTGGATGAGGTTCATGAACGATCGGAAGAAAGGTGAATTTGTATACATTTTTCAGTGAAAGACTCAATTTTTTCATAATTGAACCTGAACAGTTCAAAATTATCAGAAATATTGTATAGGAATTGAAAAGGCAGAGCTAAAATTTTGATGCAGATATTACCAGTATCTTTTTAAATAAATTCTAAGTTTAATTATTTAATGTTTGATGAATTCATGTCCTGGCCATTTAAGTTCAGCTTTTCAGAAGTTTGTACTATTATAATCACAGTTTTTATTTAGCTGCTTATTCTTCATCATCATCATCATCATCATCATCATCATCATCATCATCACATTTAAAAATGTATGCCATCTTTGGAGTTAGCTTTTCATGTTCATCATGTGCATGGCTTTATAACATTTTCAGATGCTAGAAAAGATCACCTTCGGTAAAAGATGCAGAAACTTGATGTACAAATTATTCATGATCTAATTGTAGTAAGAACCATACCTAGGACTTACTAAAATAAAATTTGAACTCTTGGAGTTTATCTAAAATGCATCTAAAGTTTTTGAATTGAGGTATAACAGGAAAATGAACTTTTGGCTGAATTGTTTGCTTGTTTTCTTCATTCATTTCAATGCTTCTACATTTGTATTCTTTCTGTCTCAATGGTAAATGCTTAAAGATAAGGTGTATTTATCTATATTGATTTAATGTTTTCTGTCAGTTTATAACTGTTGTAAGCGAGTCATTTTTTTTTAGTGATTTCTTGTTGATGTATCTACGAGATATGCTACCAAAACGTCCTGATCTGAAAATCGTTATGATGAGTGCCACTCTGAATTCTGATCTCTTCTCAAATTACTTCAGTGGCTGTTCCGTAATAGACATCCCAGGTAATGTAATCAGCTCCTTTCATTCTATACTAGACATTCCAGGTAATGTAAACTACACCTTTTGTTTTGCAGTAGACATACCATGTAATATTTTTACACCTTTTGTTCAGCAGTAGACCATCCAGATAATGTAATCTACACCTTTTGTTGAGCAATAGACATCCCAGTTATTATAACCTATATCTTTTGTTTTGCAATACACATTTTAGGCAATATAGTCTACACCTTTTTTTATGTAATAGACATCATAGGTAATGTAATCCATAACTTTAGTTCTGTATTAGACATTTAGGTAATTTAATCTACATCAGGTCTTACACAAAAGCCCACAGAAGACATGGTATCTGATCCTCTGTATTTATGGCTGTTGTAAAATTTGATGGGGTCTGGATAGCGCAGTGGTAATACACTTTCTTGGGAATTTTATTTCCTGGGTTTGCCTCAGGTTCTAATGCACATGGATAAAATGGTCACCCATCAACATTTTCTTCAGGTTCTCCTGTTTTTTCTACCTCAATGCTACATTATGCCAACTTCTGAGCCATTAAGGGTATGTCATAGAAGTTTGCAGATCTTGTCATCAGTCAGTGTTAAATAAATCCAGCTGAATGTTTTACTTCACAGTTGTCTTTTAATGTAGATTTTTGGACTTTTTACTTCAAAGTTGACTTTTCATGGAGATGTTTGGACTTCATACTGCACAGTTGTCTTGTCATGTACATTTTTGGATGTTTAACAGGCTGATTCTTGAAATTTCTATCCAAGATGAGAACCAGTAACTTTAAATAAAACTACTTTGAAAGCTGTATAGAAATTACCTTCTTTAATCAATGGATTTTTATTTTTTGAATGTGTTTATTTCAAAAGTAATTAAGTTCAAAACATGGATATTTTAATTAGAATTAATTAGGTTCAAGACATGGATATTAGAAATAGAAGTAATTAAGTTCAAGACAGATATTTTAATTAGAAGTAATTAAATTCAAGACATGGATATTTTAATTTGAAGTAATTAAGTTCAAGACAGGATATTTTAATTTTAATTGAAGTAAGTTCAAGACATGGATATTTTAATTAGAAGTAATTAGGTTCAGGACTTGGATAATTTAATTAAAAGTAATTGAATTCAAAACATGGATATTTTAATTTGAAGTAATTAAGATCAAGACATTGATGATTTAATTAGAAGTAACCTCTTGTTGATCTTCTTGTATATTTGTTCCACATTATTCTGAAAGAAACACATTCTCCTGTGAACATATTTTTGGTGTTTAATCATTCTTCTTTCTTGGTGCAACTATTTAACTTGGTTTCTTGCTTTATGTATTATTGAAATTTTAGTGACACTTTAATCCTGATTTATTTTTACACTCCACACATTTGGTTTCTGATGATTTTGGCAGAAACAATATTTCCATTATTTCATGTAATATTTTTAGGAAGAACATTCCCTGTTCAGCAGTACTTTTTAGAAGATGTCATAGAGATTACAGGGTAAGTTTTTGTCAAAATTCAGTATATATTTTGCTTTATTTTTTATTAAATCTTGTTCATTGGATGCTTGCTGGTACCACCCAAATTATTGTCCTAAGACGTGTTGATAGAGAATCCATTTTATGTTGAAAGTCAATAACCTGTGGTAGATTTTTATATATGTAATATTTTAATTGTACATGTGAAAAAAGACAAATTTATTTTGCAGTATTTAATTTAACAGAACTATGACATTTGAGGGTTTTTTTTATAAGTTTATGCTAGGTAGAGACCCTACTGGACTTTAATAAATTACTGAAGATGTGACTAAGGATGAAATAAATTAGTACTATGTCATAATAGTAATATTTCTTCAAGTAATCAGAAGTTCAAAAAGCATGATATACTTATGTATATACTAAACCAGACACCATCTTCAAATTGCTGTTTCAAGAACAACCAGACTTTATATTCATATCCTATTTAGATTTGTGATGGATGAAAACTCTCCCTATGCCAGACCGTTTAAAGAGATGAATTCCATTCACAAGGGCCTTAACCCTAAGGATGACTATGATAAAACGCTTGATGTGAATAGTGACCAATCCAAACCTCCAAGTGACAAAGCCCAAGACCAGAGCCTGTCTGTCAAACAACTATACATAAGATATTCAGGTCAGTAATACAGTTCTTTGCCAATAGATTTTCTATTTTTAGGTGGGGGAATATGTAGCATACTCTTAGTTAGTTTTAACCCATTTGTGATTAATAACTTAAAAAGATACAGGTATAAACATTTAAAATATGTGTTTATGTTAAGTATACAATTGCTGTGAATTGTGAATTCTTTTATATTCAAAGGTGTCAGTTTTAATGGTTTTGGGAAAAAGAAATTTTCATTCATAGTTAAATGCTTTTTTTGGAAAAGAAAGTGCAGTTATTTCCACAGAAGGATAATTGTTCATTGTGTCCTTAAATTCCTGGCGTCCATACAGTGCACAAATTGGTAACCATTGAAAAATAGTAAATTCACAGTATGTTGTATGCATAGATGTTTTCTTGCATGATATGAATTGTGAATACAAGGAGGGGGTGCAGTATATGATATTCAAATTGTTTTTGACCTCATATAATTTTGCCAAACTCTTGCAGGAAGTTTGCATTAACTGTCTCATTATTGCTGGCATTCACTGCCCCTAATCTATTTCCAGAGTTAGCCTTACATACTAGAGGCCTAACACCTTTTCTTTTTTAATGGTTTATGGTGTGTACAAGTCTTGTTATAGTAAAACTTCACATATTAACATATGTTAGCCAGGTTATAACTTGTTTGGTTGTAGAGTACTATGCAGTACTCCATGGTCAACCCCTGAATTACCTAATTTCTCTATAAAAAAGCACCAAAATGTTGGAGTATAACAATACACAATGAAAATGATGAAATGCCTTATATAAATAACGTTGCAAATAAATGTAGTGAAATGATGTTGTAGTACATTATTGTGGCTGCATGTATTGTCATGTTGCTATTATGGCAACTGTCTAGTCCCTTAAATCCTTTAGATTTTTATGTGTACCTGTTTTAATGACAAAGATAACAAACTGTAAAATAGTTCAAGCAAAATAAATAAATGTTTAAATGTTAGGAAAATAGTAGGCTTTGTACCTGAATTAGCAAGGTTATTGTAAACTTTGGGTTTTATAGTATAAAACGCTTCAATGGAAAGTATATATATATATATATATATATATATATATATATATTGAAATAGATTACTGATAATCATACTGCCAACAATCTGCACAATAATGGATAGATTTATCTTTACTAATATTTCATTAAAAATATATTTATTGAGATATATGCTTATTTTACAACTATAAAAGTATTGTATGCTATTATTCAGTTCGTACAGGTAAATTCTTGCAAAAATCAAGTAACTCAAATCACAATTACAGGCAGCAATAGAAATTCGATTTGCAACAGTGCTAACTAAAAAGCATGCGGTGCTTTCCCTAGGACAGCCATATGCATTGGTCGCATTACAGCTTCATGTCAGCTCATAGGTTGCCAATACAGATTCCAAGACTGGCTACACCATCCTAATGAGCCCTGATTTAGCTTCCCAGTTTGTCTACACTATTTTATTGGGCTCCAGTGCAGCATGTGAAAATAATCATTTATTACCCAGTAGTTTGTAAATGATTAGCAAGATAGCTCTTTGGGGCCCCAAGTGGCCGAGTGGTCTAAAGCGCTGTCCATTACGGATCACTGCCATCTCACCTCTGTCTGCGTGGGTTCGAGTCTTGGATTCAGCCAATGTAGATATGTGAGAAAGCTTGCCAGTAGCGTCTTGTGGGTCGGTGGTTCTTTCCGGGGTTTTCCCAGGTTCTTCCTCCACCATTAATACTGGCCGCCATGTATAGCCTATCGTGTGCTGAAAAATGGCGTTAAGCCCTACAACAACAACAACAACAACAACAACAGATAGCTCTTTACATGGCATACATTACTGCTTAGCACAGAGTGTGCTAATTGTACAGGTACAGGTATCACTATTGATATGCATGATTGCACTCCATGCATCAACAAGAGGCAGGTGGCCCAGTGTTTTGACTTAAGTGAATATGATGAGTCATTTTCTGGTCTTGTTTAAGAAAAAGTTCCATTTCATTTACTCACATATTGAACCAGATGATACCTAGTCCTCTTTAGAAATAGTGATCTTCGGAGAGTGTATCCAGAGTTTCCTGCATATACAAAATTATTAAAGATTTAATTTTTACCATGTTTATTCATACCTTGCATTCAGTGTAGTATAATTATGGTAATACTGCTGTGATCACGTGACTTTTTACTGGCTTAAGCAGGGTGGCAGGACAGTTTAGTTGCTAATTTGTTCAAGCAGTGTAAAAGAATTAACATCCCTGTAATTCTTTTGGCAGGGTTGTTTGGCTTCATTGTTGAAGCTTGTCTGTTTGGATTATACAATGTGTAATCAGAAGTAATTCCAAAAGGATAAAGACATTGATTGATTATGGTTGGATTATGAAAGAGCTCAGTCAGCATGAAACAATTAACATTACTTTGAGTCTCTCCTCAGGATTGGTTCTGCTTCAGTGATTAAAGTTGTCAGGATGGATTAGAGTCTATTCAATATGTGATCAGAAGTAATTCAGACAGGATTAAAGATGTTATGGTTGGATTACTGAAGAGCTCAAGTGGCATAAAATGGGGTTGGTTTGACTTCAGTGTTTAAAGTTTGTCAAGATATCTAAGTGTGTATTATCTCCCAAACACCAAAATCTAAGCAAGCAGAATATCACATAAAATTCAGTGATGGATGGAAATGGGAATTTCATTAGTTGGAATCAAGTTCAGTAGACATAAATATGCATTCTGCCCTTCCTGTAAAGCTGATTTTAAAAATCAGTTATGGTGGCAAGAATGACATGTGTCATGCAGAAATTCCACTTAAATGTGACAACAAACACACCATTTTTGAAATCCATTTTTGTGGAATCGCATCAAATGTTGATAATGATGTTCATGCTGAGACACTGTTTGCTTATTTTATATCTGAACAAAATTTCCCATTTATGGTATGGAGAACCACTGACTGTGGTAATACCATTGTTGTGAGATATTGTATATACAGTTGGGGAAACCAGCGATCATGATATACCATTGTCATGAAATAATGTGCATATAGTGTGAGGGATCCACTGATTGTGGTATACAACTGTAATGAAATAATGTACATATGGTGTGGGGGATTTACTGAATGTGGTATACTATTGTCATGAAATGATGCATCTGTGGTGTGGGGAATCCAGTGATTGTGGTATACCATTGACATGAGATACTGTACCTATGGTGTG
Organism: Megalonaias nervosa; assembly: GCA_016617855.1. Classification (NCBI taxonomy): domain Eukaryota; kingdom Metazoa; phylum Mollusca; class Bivalvia; order Unionida; family Unionidae; genus Megalonaias; species Megalonaias nervosa. The sequence continues at coordinate 44,747 of JAECUM010007913.1, read as the reverse complement.
GGTTACCAGTGATTGTGGTATAATGTTGTCATGAGATACTGTACATATAGTTGGAATAACCTGTGTTTGTGGCATACCATTGCTCATGGCATCTCAGGGTTGTACCAGCTTATGGTGGAAAATTATCTATACTTTCCATTGATGAAAGTATTGTTTCTTTATGTTGAGTTTGATTTAAAAATTACTCACATGTGGTTATTGATGCCTCCCTTGAAATTGCTCTCCAGAACCTTTTTCTGCAGAAGGGTGTAGATCTCCAGCTAAAATGATTTAGATTTATGGAATCAAGTATTATTTGCCATCTGATACTAATTTGTGTTCCAAATTGATAGCAGATTTGAAGGAGGCGAGCAGAGGTTCTGTTTCTACCATTTTTCATGATGTAAATCCTTGGTGAAAAACAGTGAATTCTTATCAGCAACTAGTCGTTTAAGTATCAGTGTGACAATTTAAAGTGATGGAGCATGGTTTAATCTTGAATGAAAGGTTATACAATTAATTTATCATGTTTTATACTTTTGGAGAAAATGAAAATACATCATTATATGATGATCACTCATACATTCACTGCATATATAATCCGTTAGGGATTTTTGCCACATATTTATCTGTTGGGTTTTCTGTACTGAGTAGCTATCCCTGATCAAAGGGCCAGGGTTAAAATAAGGACAACCAAATAGAAAATAACTCTATGGTGAAATTGTTTAAGGGATTAATGTATATGTAAGGGAGGTAACTGTTACTGTAGATACAGGTATAGCGAGAGATGACATATTTTTATCTGAATACATGACAACTGTGCAAGCAATCAGAGAAAATGGATGTGAATGAATAAAGAGGAAATAATGAACACTACAACAAACAAAAATTCCTATGTCTCCTCACATAAATATATATATGAAAATTCTACATCAAGAAAGTTCGTACTTAAAAGTTTCTTTCTTTTTAATAACTTGTTTGCGACTTGTAGATTATTTCTATAGAACTTAATTTCCATTTCGGCATTTCAGAATTTCTTTTTTTTACACATGTTAGTATTTTTATGATACTGTATTAAAAGTTAGAAACCTGAATAATTGTTCTCTCCTCTTTAACAGTGATCTGCATTTGAACAACTTAAAATTGTTTCACACATACCTCAGCAGCTTGAACAATTTACGGGGAGAACCCTGATGCATATGCAACATAAACACTCTTTGTTTTGCTTATTTAGTTCATTGAATTAAAAGGAGAAATGATCTCATAGCATTCAGTGTAAAAACCAGGGAAGGGTCTTTATAATGTTTGAAAGGACAAATCAGCTTATCTTTCTCTGTACATTGAAGTGAGTAAGTAATTTCAATATATTACCCCACTTTCTAATGCTGACCCTAAAATGAGAACTTCATAGTAGACTGCTTCAAATTTTGTATGGATCTAATTCATACATCTGTCTTTAAAAATGACTTCATGTTCAGCAGAATTTATGTAAGTAATCTCAGAGAATAAACTGTGGTAATTATGTACAAGATAAATTTATGCACAATGTTTTAAGCATAAATTTTGAAAATAATAGTTTGTAGTGATTTGAACTGAACAGTAGTGAATAATTTATTAACTGTTTTCTTTGCAAAACCTTAATTTCAGAAGGTGACTCAGACCTACAGACTTGTGGCTTGTCCTAAGAGCAAGCTTTTTAAAAAAACACTTTTATTTATGATAAAATTTCACTGGAAAAATAAATTCATATCACCTTTTGTGTAGTTTTTAATTTCAATGATAAAATAATTGTTAACTGGAAATGATATTAGTGTAGCCTTCTAAACCCAATCTGGTCTTAGTTAGCCTGCCCTACCCAATCTGGTCTTAGCCTTCGTGACCCAATCTGGTCTTTGCTAGCCTTTCCAACCCAAGGTTGTTCTAGTTAGCTTTCCCGACCCAGTCTGGTCTTAGCCTTCCCAACCCAGTAAAGTCTTAGCAAGCCTTCACAGCCCTATCAGGTCTTAGCCTTCCTGACCCAATCTGGTTTTAGTAAGCCTTCCTGACCCAATCTGGTCTTACTTAGCCTTCCCGACCCAATCTGGTCTTAGTTAGCCTGCCTGCCCTACCCAATCTGGTCTTTGTTAGCCTTCCCTACCCAATCTGGTCTTAGGTAGTCTTCCTGGCCCAATCTGGTCTTAGTTAGCCTTCCCTAGCCAATCTGGTCTTAGTTAGCCTTCCCAACCCAATCTGGTCTTAATTAGCCTGCCCTACCCAATCTGGTCTTAGTTAGCCTGCCCTACCCAATCTGGTCTTAGTTAGCCTGCCCTACCCAATCTGGTCTTTGTTAGCCTTCCCAACCCAATCTGGTCTTAGTTAGCCTTCCCAACCCAATCTGGTCTTAGTTAGCCTGCCCTACCCAATCTGGTCTTTGTTAGCCTTCCCGAACCAATCTGGTCTTAGCCTTCCCAGCCCAATCTGATCTTTGCAAGCCTTCCCAACCCAGGGTGGCCCTAGTTATCTTTCCTGACCCAATCTGGTCTTAGTTAGCCGTCCTGACCCAATCTGGTCTTAGCTTTCCATACACAATCTGGTCATAGTTAACCTTCAAGCCTTTGTGTGAAGTTTGGAGGGTCAAACCCAAGCAACTGAAAAATGTAGATTATGTACAAAAAGATAAGATGATGTATTATTACTTTTGTAGAATACAGTAAATTAACAGTGAAGAACATGACATTTATGGACCATACAAAAATCAACTATGATCTGATAGTGGAGTTGCTTGAATGGATAGTACATGAAAAACATCCAGATGAAGAGGTAATTCCTGTTTGAACATTTTCAGAAAATTTTAGAAAGTGTTATCATTTATATTTTAATAATGTGTTAATTCTAAAATAAATTAATAATTGAATGAACTTTATTATTTTATGAATTAATGTATAAATGAAGGCATTGAATGAGGAATAAATTTTTAAAAGAAACACTGAAATGGTTTTTTGCAAACCCATATCTCTGGTAAACTCTAGTTTATACCATTGTAGTATCCACTTGATATGCTGACAGTGTCTTGTTAAAGTCTAGTTTGTATCAGTGTAGTGTTTACATGATATGCTGACAGTGTCTTGTTAAAGTCTAGTTTATACCATTGTAGTATTCACATGATATGCTGACAGTGTCTTGTTAAAGTCTAGTTTATACCATTGTAGTATTCACATGATATGCTGACAGTGTCTTGTTAAAGTCTAGTTTGTATCACTGTAGTGTTTATATGATATTGTCTTGATAAACTCTAGTTTATGTCAGTATAGTGTTTACATAATGTACTGACAGTGTCTTGATAAACTCTAGTTTATGTCAGTATAGTGTTTACATAATGTACTGACAATGTCTTGATAAACTCTCGTTTATATCGGTATAGTGTTTACATAATGTACTGACAGTGTCTTGATAAATGCTAGTTTATGTCAGTATTTACATAATGCACTGACAATATCTTGATAAACTGTATGTTTGTATCAGTATAGTGTTTACATGATTGACATTGTCTTGGTAAACTCAAGTTTGTATCAGTATAGTGTTTTCATTTTATGTTTGATAAATTCTAGTTTATATCAGTATAGTGTTTACATGATTTACAATGTCTTGATAAACTCTAGTTTATATCAGTACAGTAATTACATGATATGCTGACAATGTCTTGATAAACTCTAGTTTATATCAGTATAGTGTTTGCATGATAAAATTAGAAGTCATTAAAGACATTTTTTCAGAATTTTTCATTTGATATGTACTGCCCACAATACAGAATCATTTAATTCTTTGATCCATCAGTTTCCAGAAGCTGGTGCCATCCTCATATTTCTGCCAGGTTATGCAGAGATTCAGACCTTATTTGACATGCTGCAGGCAAATAAAAATTTTGGATTTCATCGTAACAAAGCAAAGTGAGTTGAAAGGAAAGTGCATGGCTGTTTATTTAAACCTAGCTGAGTAATTCTGAATGCTAATGACTACATTTCTTCATAGAAGTAGTTAAAACAAAGGAAATGCAACTTTTCTTATTCATTTATCATTTAGTTTTTAGAAATGGATAAAGCAATCAGACTGTATCTGTGCTCTGAATACCTGTTTTAATTTAGCTTAGCTATTATTGTCAGTTGTTAGATGGTATTAGTGTTACCTGGTATTTCTAGACTGAGTCTCTGTTTCAGAAGTTTTGCTCATGAGCAGAGTTTCAGAAATGGGGAACCAAAAGGTCTACTACACAAATGCAGTGTGGAAGAATAATGTAAAGTATGGATGATTTCAGGTGCTACAGGTTTGCAAAAAGATTAGTTTTTCATAACTTTGCTGATTGTTTAAATTTGATCTTTAACAGGGTTTTGATGATCCACAGTAAACTTGGGTGTATTTTAGTGCAATCCCATGAAGGGTGATAATTATTAATGACTGCTATTTATTCTACCCCCATTGGAGGTCAGTAGTTTAGAGTAGTCTGCTATCAGATGTCTTTTGAGAAAAAAAACCTGATATGACAAAACTAAGCAACAGGGCTGAAATGAACAATGTGGCAGTAGTGAAGGGTAGCCCTTGATTTCAGCAAGGCTAATGATAGCAGTAGTGAAAGGTAATCTTTGATTTCAGCAAGTCTAGTGCCCATGCCCCAAAACAAAGGGTAACCATTGATTTCAGCAAGGCCAGTGCCCCAAAACAAAGGGTGACCATTGATTTCAGCAAGGTTAGTGTCCCAGAACAAAGGGTAACCATTGATTTTAGCAAGGCTAGTTCTCCAAAACAAAGGTTAACCACTGATTTCAGTAACCATTGATTTCAGCAAGGCTAGTACCCCAAAACAAAGGGTAACCATTGATTTCAGCAAGGCTAGTGCCCCAAAACAATGGTTAACCATTGATTTCAGCAAGGCTAGTGCCCCAAAACAAAGGGTAACCATTGAATTCAGCATGGCTAGTGCCCCAAACTGATGTTTAACCATTGATTGCAGCAAGGTTGGTGCCCCAAAACAAGTAACCATTGATTTCAGCAAGGCTAGTGCCCTAAAACAAGAAACCATTGATTTCAGCAAGGCTAGTGCCCTAGAACAAAGAGTAACCATTGATTTCATCATGGCTAGTGCCACAAAACAAAGGGTAACCATTGATTTCAGCAAGGCTAGTGTCCCAAAATAATACAATGACAAAGGTTAGTACAAATTTTGTCTGGAAACTGGCAAATTATTTAGAAAATTTTATCACCCATGCATCAAGCTGTAATTGAGAAATTTTTGGCACAAGAATGACATTCATAGTGACTGAAATCCTGTCTATTGCAGATCTTAAAAATGACATTCATAGTGACTGAAATCCTGTCTATTGCAAATCTAAAAAATGACATTCATAGTGACTGAAATCCTGTCTATTGCAAATCTTAAAAATGATATTCATAGTGACTGAAATCCTGTCTGTTGCAAATCTTAAAAATGACATTCATAGTGACTGAAATCCTGTCTATTGCAAATCTTAAAAATGACATTCATAGTGACTGAAATCCTGTCTATTGCAAATCTTAAAAATGACATTCATTGTGACTGAAATCCTGTCTATTGCAGATCTAAAAATGACATTCATAGTGACTGAAATCCTGTCTATTGCAAATCTTAAAAATGTTGTATTGGTATTTAAAACTCTGTACATAAGCAAGAAATGGAAGGGCAGTTGTCAAATAAATTTTACTTAATCAAAAGAGATATGTCTTACTATTTTATTCAGCTTTTGTGGCAGTAATTGTGTCATTGGAACATTTATTGTGGCAATCGCGACATTGGAACATTTATTTTGGTAATCTTGTCATTAGAACATTTATTGTGGCGATCATGTCATTGGAACATTTATTTTGGTAATCTTGTCATTAGAACATTAATTGTGGCAATTGTGTCATTGGAACATTTATTTTGGTAGTCTTGTCATTAGAACATTTATTTTGGTGATCATGTCAATGGAACATTTATTTTGGTAATCATGCTATTGGAACATTTATTTTGGTAAATGTGTCATTGGAACATTTATTGTGGTAATTGTGTCATTGGAATATCTGTTGTGGTAATCATGTCATTGGAACATTTATTTTGGTAATTGTATCCCTGGAACATTTATTGTGGTAATTGTATCACTGGAACATTTATTTTGGTAATCATGTCATTGGAACATTTATAGAAACATATTGATTTTGACTGGCCATCCATGAGTCTGTTCATCCTACTTTTATTTAAGGAAGATAGCTGAAAGCTGTTGAACCAAACCATACCAAATCTGATATTTAGATGCTTGGGTGGGTTCAAAGATTTGACTAGGTTCTGGTGATTGTTTTTCAGTTATTATTTCTTTACAGGTTCTTTAACATTTGGACTTTAACATTTTTATTAAAACCTTGTAAGCACAATTCAGCAAGCATCACTCAAGGTGAAGAAGCAAAATTTGTTATACATATTTGTATTTATATGTCCTGATTAGATATTCAGGACATTACAGCTAATTTTCCTCTTGTTTTATACATATTTTTGGACATTGTGTTTTTGGACAAAAACCCTGTTAACACAGCTTAGCAAATACCATTTTAAGTAGACAAATCATCCATGTTTGCATTCATATGTTGATATCTTAACTAGACTTTCATGGCATGAAAATTAATTATAAATATATTTTGAATTTTTGGGAATTATTGCTTTTGGTCTGCAGTGCTTTACAAATACAAATCTTCTGTTTCTTTTGGTTCAAGATTTCATCCTTCTGGCCCTCTTATTTGGACCAATGTCAAACTTGTCCTAACTTTTGTAGAGCTGAAGCATTTCATGTGCTACTCAGAATAATTGACTGAACTGTCTTGCTTTTAAAAGAGGAAACTGGACCTTAAAAATTAGGGACTTTCCGTATTAAACTCGTGAAATTTCATTTCATTCACCATGCTTGATTTTTCCATTCCTTCAGTGAAGTGCAGGTGTCACAGAATAATGTGTGTGTGTGTGTGTGTGTGTGTGTGTGTGTGTGTGTGTGTGCGTGCGTGCGTGCGTGCGTGCGTGCGTGCGTGCGTGCGTGCGTGCGTGCGTGCGTGGGGCATATTTTTTTGCTCTCAAATGCAAATATTTTGAATATTTATCAGTGGAAAACAATAAATTTTTAGAACATTTTGCCTGGTAATGGCCATTTGAATACTTTATTTCTCTGTATCATGAATTATACACTCCACATTGTATGTGGCAATGGCCATTTTGAATATTTTATTTCTCTGCATAATTTTACAGTCCATGTGGTATGTGGTCATGCCCATTTTGAATATTTTATTTCTCTGTATAATTGTACAGTCTTCCTGGTAATGGCCATTTTGAATACTTTATTCTGTACAATTATACAGTCTGCCTGATAACATAATGGTATTGTTTGGTATTTGTGCCAATGTGATGAGTAACAATTACCTTTTAAGATTCTGATGTGGTCCCCCTCTTAGGAGGCCTCTCCCTTCTTGGAAGGCCTCTCTCAGGAGAGTCCACCCTCTGATCATAGGTCACCTTGCCTGACACGAAATGATACATTTTTCCTTTTCTGTTAATAGAGACCACCTGCTTTATAAGACCAATTTTTCATTGCTGAAGGGGTGACCATATGAGGGGGACTACTTATCTAAAACACAAAAGTCATATCCATGAAATGTGCACAGATAAATGAAATTATTTGCACATGTGCAGATTATTAAGATGTATAGAGTAAGGCAGGCATAGAGATGTACATACACTTCCCTAGAAATATGCACAAATACTTAACCTGTCTGAGATGTCATATGATGTTAAAGTAAAATTATGTTTTACAAGGTTTTTTAACTTCAAGAAGTCTTCATTGTTTAAATTCATAGTCTTTACTAATGTCAAAAATGCACCCTACTGTAAACTGCCACAATGGATTCAAGTCCATGCTGTTTGCTTTTTTAATCATATGAAAATATATTCAGGTAATTTTTCCAGTTTAATTTGAATTTTTCATTTTTTTATTTATTAGATACAGGATTATTCCACTTCATTCTACATTGTCCAGTCAAGAACAGCATGCAGTATTTTCGTAAGTAAAATGACTAATACTGTTATTTGTAACTTTTGGTTCATATTCAGGATGCTAATATGCCATCAGTCAGGTGCTACTAAACACAACAAGAGGTTTGTTTTATTTTAAAAACCAGATTGTACTCTTAAGCCCTCAGCTGGAAATAATATTGACTTGTATATATGCTCATGTTCTCTGCCCATCCATCCATCCTTCTTTCTGTCATAAGCTTGTTTGTACATAATATTAAACAATGCCTAAGTATTCAAGGAATTTTTTTGAACTGACTTGTGATTCCATCATGTACTGTCTTCATTAGCAAACTTTGAGTTTTGATCTGTTTTACAGTTTGAAGATATCTGTGGTTGTGGGCATATCTTCAAGATATCTGTGGTTATGGGCATATCAGTAAGATATCTTTGTGGTTATGGGCATATGTTTAAGATATCTGTGGTTGTGGGCAAATCAGTAAGATATCTATTGATCTTGAATTTTCTGAATCTGCATGTCTGGATCTTACTAAAATTTGCCATTGGGAATAAACAGTTTCACAAGTGGTGGAGAATCCCTCAAGTGAGCTGGCCCATCCACTTTAAAGGTGTATGAAGGCAAATGGAATATATTCTCATTGGCTCACACAAGAACATGTAATACCACTACAGGTTTCCATAACTCAATAAGCCAACTTCTTTTGACTCTAGGATGAGAACAGTTAGTACCAGTCCCAATTGAAACCTACCATTCCACTATCACTGGCACACTTTGTTATTGTGGAAGAGAGAATATCAGACAAACCAAAGACATATCCAATCTAATGTTCATTTTGGATTTCACCTGTCATATGACACTAGATCCTTGCCCAAGTGGAATTTATCGTGGGTACAAACCTGGCTGAACAATACATCATTTGAACTGCTTTCAGGGGCTTCATTGGTTCTCCTCTCATATAAGTCCTGCCTCCCCACCACATTGGCAAATGGTAGGCAGTATCAGCAAATACATGTCTGTTTGGTTTACCCATCTATGTGCAGTCATAATAAGATGGGTCAGTATCACTCATGACAGCCCCTGCTTTCATTGCCAGGAACAGGCTTCCTTCCATTCATGGGTAGTCAGACTTTGGTAATAATTCCTGTTGACTCTAGGCTTTTCATATCTAGGTCATCTACAGGACCGAGAGTGAGCTCTGAAATGGTACTTAAGGAAGATTGAGCCATTGAGTCGAGGGAGATCATGCCTCTTCTTGCCCTCAGAAGATGGGAAGAACAATATCTCAACACACTTTCACCTGGATAAAGTGGGCTATCTGTTCCACATATCAGAAAAGCCCTACACCAATGAATTTGCTTCATATCTCAGCTCACATGGGTAGGAGAGCTGCCACAAACATTGCATGTGAGCAAAACTGTTCTTTGATTGTTATTGTCCATGCCATGGGATGGAGATCTGAGTACACTTCTCCAGTTTTTATCTCACAGATCTTTCATCCTAAAAGGCTCAGCTCAGTCAGGTGATTCCATTACCCATGATGCAAGGGGTTAACTTTCTAGGGTTAACTTTCTAGATCATTCAATAGCTTCATAAGGACACAGCTTCACAATGTATGCTGGATTTGTGGGAGGGAATATTTTTCCCTTTCGAAGTCACTCCCCGGCATAAGGAATCTATTTTCCAGTCAGGTTCAGAGATGCTCCCAGGGCACACAATCATTTGATTTTTTGCAGAATTTGTACAAAAACTCACTCATTTGGAAAGTGCACAAAAACTCCTGCAAATTAATTTCAAATCGCACATATGAAATATGTACTCTCTACAGTATATAGCTTTATTCAGCTGTTCACCCTTAAAGTGCTTGTAGAAATGGTATAAATTTTATAGCACTTGTTGCAGTGTGCATTTTTCATAACTGTTTACACATCTGGTTTCTTCGGTTCGACATGAATGGTTCTGAAACTAAACTTGATTGACATATTGGGCCCCATAACAAGCATTGTGTTGAAGTTTGAACCTTGCATCAAGGAAGTTTTACAAATGTGCGTTTATAATACAGGCTGTCTAGAAGACCCAAAATGGTTGATTCTTAGCATTGTTCATCTTTAGATAATGATTTAGTTTGGAAAATTCTGGATGATATCATTGTACTGAAGGCAATTTATGTTGGAAGTTAGGAAGTATATCATATCATAGGAACTGGGAAAGTGTTAATGGAGATGTGTTTGATTTTGAGCCCCAAAATGGCAGTAAATATGAATCCAGTGTACATGCTGGATGGACAAAAATGGCATGCTTGTGAACCTCTCATTTCAGCGGCATTTCAAAATTTAGAAAAGGCAGACAAACAAGTCAAATTAAAATACCAACAATTTAAATGCAGAGTTCACTGTTCATTTCTTTTCTCATCACAATTTAGCCCTGCAGGATCATGTGCTACAAAACTATATAGCCTGACCCTAAAGGTTATTGATAAATATAAGAAATAAGAATCTAAAAATGAAATTAGAAAGTAAAGACATTTATTTGATCATAATACCTCTGTTTAAACAAGTAGACAATAGCATTAATAGACTTTAAATCTTAATGCAGCATTAAGGAATTGTAAATCTGGCTTTGGTAGTGAGGGGAGTGCTAATTAAGAAAGTCAAACTTTGGCAGAGCTTATGTTTGTGAAAAATCTTTTCTTGGAGCATAATTGTCCAAAAGACAGTACCTTTGAGCTGTGAAGGGGGGTTCTCGATACAGAACAATATTCATACACAGATAAGAAACAAATTAGCTGAGAAAAAATAAACAGGTCAATGCTTATACAACTAGAGGTAACATTTTAAAGATTTTTATTTTGATAGGGGTCTTACAGAGTTGATCAGGAAGAGAGAGAGATGGATATTGAGGTGTTATGTAAATATTGAACTATGGCTGTTTTCTCCTTCCTCTCATTTTTGCTCTGCTTTCCCCTTATTTTTGTTATGGCGGGTGAGGGGAATCACTCCTTATGACAGAATCCTGGGAGCATCTCTGCAGGTTATCTAGAAGCTGTCTTACATACCTTAGGGAACCATAGATGGTCTCAGCATTGTAAGGGGATGTGTCTTCCTTCACTTCTTCTATTCTCCTAAGTTATTTTGGCCGAGTAATGTCATTTTTTTTCTAGCAAAATATATTTCTTTGATATTACTTACCCAGTCATAATTTACATACACACTTTCAGCCTCCCTGCAGTTACATCCATATAGAGAACATGCCTTCCACTCCATTAGTAACAGACTATTTTATAGGATTTGGCACCAATCCCAGTATCAAGGGGAGATCACTCTAACTTCCACATGGGTGGGCAGATAGCTGTTATGTTTTTAGCTAACACAGTTTAATCAGAGAGGGCTAGATTTGTGAGGTAGTATTTGTTCTACTAAGGCATTATGATTGGGTAAGTATTATCAAAGAAACATTTTTTATTTGAAAAATGGTTTATAAACAAAGAACAAATTCTGCTTCTTCAGGAGGCCTCCAGAGGGAATGAGGAAGATTGTCATAGCAACAAATATTGCTGAAACATCTATCACCATCGACGATATTGTATGGGTTATTGACTCAGGAAAAATGAAAGAAAAGAGGTATTTTTTCATGTTGACTTTTGTTATGCATATCTATATTGTTTATTTAACTTTTGGTCCATAACTTGATTGCAGTGAGCTATAAATAGATTATTTGTTTTTGTGTTCTTTATATTGAACCTGTTGACAAGTTTGGGTTAATTTCCCACTGGGTGGATAAGTCAGGTGTGTTATGTTGTGACATAAGTCATGTAGGAGGTATTATGACTTAAGAGTCATGGAGATGTATATAAAGACAAAGTTGAACAGTTATTCCTAGTTCCTGTTTCCTAGTATTGTTCATGTTTCAATATAAGTATGCTGATTTTTTAATGTTGTGTTTAGATTTAATTTGAGAGGAATCATTTGTTTGGATTATTCTTTGCAATTACAAAGTGTTCATTGACTTTAGACTAAAATATTATTCTATGGTTATTATAAATTCATTCAAAGGAGTTTTGGACAATGCCATTGTGATAGATCAAGACTGTTGGCACTTAAGCATATTCAAAGATATTGGTATATCAGCACATTCAAGACCTGGAATTCATTTGGAACACTATTCTTTTGGACTTGTGATAGAACTTTTGGGGATTATTTTGGATTTATTTCATAATACTGTAAAATCCTCATTAATTTTCATTTTATAACTTAGAAAGTTAAATTATTTGTTAAGTTTTACAAAATTTGTTGATTCGGCTTCTTTCTATTACTTAGTTTAAGACCACAGAGTCATAACGCTTTAACAGTCTATGAGGAACATTAGGCATCTTCAGGACACAAATTCAAAAACTTGTTTGGATTTTCTGTTAGAATATCACTAGAGGTGGTTGGATATCAATTCAGCAATATTTTCTCGTGCAACAGGCAGTAGTATATCACAACACGCATCAATAGATAGTGTATCACAACATGCATATGTGATTAGTGTAACAGAACATGCATCTATAGATATTGTATCGCAACATGCATCTGTGATTAGTGTATCACAACATGCATTGGTAGATAGTGTATCACAACATGCATCTGTGATTAGTGTATCACAACATGCATTGGTAGATAGTGTATCACAACATGCATCTATGATTAGTGTATCACAACATGTATTGGTAGATAATGTATCACAACATGCATCTGTGATCAGTGTATTACAACATGCATCAGTAGATAGTGTATCACAACATGTATCTGTGATTAGTGTATCACAACATGCATCAGTAGATAGTGTATCACAACATGCATCTGCGATTAGTGTATTAAAACATGCATCTGTTGATAGTGTATTTTAACATACATCTGTGATTAGTTTATTACAACATGTTTCTGTAGCTAGTATTTTACAATATGCATCTGAGATTATTGTATCACAAAATGCATCTGAAAATAGTGTATTATAACATGCTTTTTTCGATAGTGTATTACAACATGCATCCATGATCAGTGTATCACAACATGCATCTGTAGATAGTGTATCACAACATGCATTAGTAGACAGTGTATCACAACATGCATCTGTGATCAGTGTATCACAACATGGACAACATTTTCATGATTCTGTTGAGGTCAAGTCAAGTGTTTCTTGCAGACCTTGTTCACATAATGATGTTTATTACAATTCAATAGAAATAGGAAATATAATATTAAATAATAATAATAATAATAATAATAATAATAATAATAATAATAAGTGCAGGTTTGAATATAGAGTAAATAAGCGTTTCTCAGAGCACTTTCCAATAGTTATTTGTTATATTGGAAAGCTGTGGAGTATTTCTCAAGGCTTTGTACATATACTGTTAGTTATTTTGGTTACAGCCATTGAGTGTTTCTCAAGGCTCTGTTTGAAATTAACCTATATGAATTTAATGAAAAGTTAGCCAATATTTCAAAGTCTATAAGGAAACAATACAGTAAAACCTGTTATGAGAGACCGCCCCTTCTGCCAACAAAAAGTGGTCTCTCAAGACAGGTGGTCTTTCATAGCAGGTTTGTACAAAAATACGTTTCCAAGGTCCAGTTTCAGAACAGTTTCAAGAAAAATAACCACAATCACTGTACATATATTCTATTCTTTATTAGCAGTTGTTGCTAAAATATTGTATGCATTCATCTACAAACAAAATTATATTGTAATAAAGATATATTTCTATCATTAAACATGAAATCACATTTACATTTGAAGATCACATATTTTAGCATATGAAATTGTTTCTGAATTACTCGTTTTCCTTTATAACAACCTAAATTTGTTTTACCAATGTTTAAACCACTTTTTTGCGAGTGGTCTGCACTTTTTCACTTCTTTCAGTTACAATAATTATTTTCTCCAGCATTAAAATTTATCTCTTTTTAGTTGGAAGTTCGTCCATTGTTATTAAAATTATTAGTACTCAGTTGTAATATCGAACGTAAAGATGGCGGCTGTGGGAAAATATGAAAACTCTATACATGTGCATTGCATATCTAACAATTAATGAAATAAAAAGAAACAATTATCTCATCCAGAAACAGGACCATTTACTCAGTGATAAAAATCAACAGCTTCATTCAAAGATAACATACAGGGATTAACTCTATAAGCAGAGTGTGTAACCCGGTCGCACCAACTTGAATAGACGACAGCTTTGTGATTGGGATGTAATCACTTAGCATGGGGGGGAGAACAAACATCACAAGTCTTGAGCACTATCAATTGAATCCCGCAAATGATTCTCTCTTGCTGGTTTAATAGACAATGACCTTATTCACCCCCGGCAATACCGATAAAATCGAGACAAACAATATACGCAGCCACTTTGTCAACTTTGGCACTTCAGCGGCATTTCATGACATGTACATTAGCCTGGTTTACGGACTGTAGCATCTATCACGGGTAGCAACAATCCTTTTTTTTAATATTCCTTTTATATTTGTCTTTGATCAGAACAACCTATACTAATCAATCGGTTGTTGTAATAACTGATTGCATAAAGGTCACTGGTGTTTGTCTGTTCTCGCGATACAGTCGTCATAGGGATGCTAGGTCCTACAATGGCCGGGAAGCAAGTTAAGTGCGGGAATAATTAGTCTGGTTCCCTGCTCTGTATGCTTTCTGCGTTCCTCACCCCTATACGAATAACGGAGAACAACACAGGAGCATACGAAGCAGGGAACCAGGCTAGGAAATAATCTACATACACTTTAGTCTGGTTTACGACAGAAACTATATATCACTATAAGCCTAGCTAAAAAATTCAGAGATCGGTAGGCAGCCTATTGTTTAATTTTTTTTTTTTTTTATATTTAGAACGGTATGAGCGGTCGTTTTTACAGGGATTAAATAAAGGTTGGTGGAGTTTATCCTCGTTTTTTTGTGATGCGGTCGTTCATAGCAGTGTCGAAATGCATATTTTGCCAAGAAATCGCGGTCGCTGGTCGCGTTCAGCAGGTGGTCGCTCATAGCAGAGCGTTTATATACTAAAATCGATCCGTGCATTACGATTGTGGTCGTACATGACAGGTGGTCGCTCATAGCAGAGGTCGCTCATGACAGGTTCTACTGTAATTTTATTATAACATCTGAACACTAAATTTTGACATTGATAAATGTTAATATCAACTTCTATCATAAAACTGTTACTTAAATTAATTATGTTTGTCCAGCTGCACACTACCACTGTGATATAAAATCAGTGAGTTATTATTTGGAATTGATGCACCTGATATTTAAGTCTTGAAGTTTTAATGCCATACAAATTTGTGACTTAATAGACCAGATGAAACTTAAATCTGAGTCTGCATTTCATCACTAGTCCCATTCTTATTGTAAGAATTCCCCACTTCATCACTAGTCCCATTCTTATTGTAAGGATTCCCCACTTCATCACTACTCCCATTCTTATTGTAAGGATTCCCCACTTCATTACTAGTCCCATTCTTATTGTAAGGATTCCCCACTTCATCACTAGTCCCATTTTTATTGTAAGGATTCCCCACTTCATCAGAGAATCACAGAGACCTCTTGGAGTTACGGTCTAAGTTTAACTGGACCTTTACTCTAATGAGAATTTATGAGCTACAGAGAAAATAGTGAGCCACTGAATGGTCACTGGAAGTTTAATGGCCAATGCTACTCCGTAACAGCATCAGAGCCAGTTACCATGTACTATTCAATGTATACAGTCATGATATGTATTGTATCGTAGACAATTGTCATGATATGTATTGTGTCAAAGCCAGTTACCATGATACTATTCAAGGTATACAGTCATGATACATATTGTATCTCAGACAGTTATCATGATACTATTCAAGGTATACAGTCATGATATGTATTTTGTCAAAGCTAGTTATCATGATACTATTCAGGGTATAAAGTCATGATATGTATTGTATCACAGCCAGTTATCATGATACCATTCAAGGTATGCCATCATGATACATATTGTATCATAGACAGTTATCATGATACTGTTTAAGTTATACAGTCATGATACATATTGTATGTGTGTGATTTAGATTTTTAACTTAGCATTAACAATTTTTCAGTCATATCACTACGATGTCTGCAGTGTGACAGTTTATAGTGATGTCTAG
Source organism: Megalonaias nervosa (assembly GCA_016617855.1). NCBI lineage: Eukaryota > Metazoa > Mollusca > Bivalvia > Unionida > Unionidae > Megalonaias > Megalonaias nervosa. Next base: position 28,540 of record JAECUM010007913.1, on the reverse strand, counting down.
CACTGGGGCATCATGCTGCAGACATGTGGCATGATGTCCCACCCAGTCACATTATCCTGACACCAGGCCAACCAGTCCTAACACTAACCTCTTAATGCTGAGCACCAAGCGAGGCAGCTGTTAGTACCATTTTTAAAAGTCTTTGAAATGATTTGGCCAGCATTCGAACCCGCGACCTCCCACATCCAAGGTGGACGCTCTAACCACTAGGCCACAGGAGTGGTTGATACATATTGTATCAAAGCCAGTTATCATGGTACTGTTCAATGTATACAGTTATGATATTGTATGAAAGCTAGTTATCATGATACTATTCAGGGTATACAATCATGGTATGTATTGTATCAAAGCCAGTTATCATCATACTATTCAAGGTATACAGTCATGATATGTATTGTATCAAAGCAAGTTATTATGATACTATTCAAAGTGTACAGTCATGATATGTATTGTATCACGGACGATTGTCATGATATGTATTGTATCAAAGACAGTTTTCATGATACTATTCAAGGTGTAAAGTCATGATACATATTGTATCACAGACAGTTATCATGATATGTATTGTTTCAGAGACACTATTCATGATACAGTTCATGTCCGAGATGCATCAGGAACAAGCTTTTTGTAAGTTAGGCTCAGGATTATATCATGTTTTAGGTTTTTAGATCTTTTTATGTCCCTTACATGACTGCAAAAGTAGCATATTGCATTTCTTCTTCTTTCTGTACTTTCTTTGTCCGGAGACTGATTTAGCACTGTAGCACACAAGCTATTAAACTCAGAAACATAACATTTTATACACTTTATCATGGTTATAATAGACAAACTGATTCATTTTCTGACCAATACAGCAGTTTTTCACATTTTAACACATTTGAAAAATTTTTGAAATTAATCTTTTCTTGTCAAACGCCATGTTAGCAGATTTAAATAAAGAAAATTCAGTGTAGGCAATTGAAATTTCTCAGTAATTTTTTAATTTTGTGGTCTAGGTCTTTATTAGCAAGAACCACTTGAGGTACACAATGAAATTTGTTATCTTAGATAATTTGATTAGTTTTTCATGCCATTATTGCAGTTTGTCCAAATTTGTTGGACTTAGACTATGTTTTGTTCTGTAGTGGGCATGTGTGTTTTACAGACAAAAACACTTCTTTTTTATGTGGAAAAACATGAAATCATATATGCTGAAAAAACGTTGCTTGCTGTCATTATTGTTCCATTACAGCAGTGTGTATTAATATCAATCCAGTTATTTTCATTTAGTACCTTTAGACCTTTTTCAGATTCAAAAACTGATTCCATTATCTTTTTCTGATTCATCAATTATCCACTTAGACACTAATAATATCCCAAGTCTTACAGAAACATGATCTGCTTATATAGACTGATGAAAGAATACTGAACTGTTGGCTAACGAGTCAATCAGTATTAAGGGTGATGCGAGAGCAGATAAAGTAGCTAAAACTGCCCAGCATTAATCCGTTTTTAAATGGAAGATTCCATATGGGGACTTGAAGCACGGTATCAGTCAGTATATTTTATATACTTTGCAAAATATGGGGAATAAAAATTCACAAATAAACTTTGAAACAATTGCAGAATGCCAGCATTCATATGGATCAAACTGCGTAAATGAGATGGTATTGTGTTGCTCACATCTAAGTTACACATACGTGACACATGCATACCTTCCTAATGGGGGAACCTCAACTGAAGTGTGTACATACCAGTGACTGTTATGTAAAACACATTCTTGATGAGTGTATTGACATTCAAACTGCAAGCTTTGATGTCCACTCGAGCAAGCTGCTTCTGGATGAGGTTCCACCAGAACAAATCTTTGACTTTCTAAAAGAGACTGCTCAGGTGGCCTAGTGGTTAGAATGTCCGCCTCGAATGCAGGAGGTCACGGGTTCGAACCTTGGCCAAGTCATACCAAAGACTTTTAAAAAATGGTACTAACAGCTGCCTTGCCAGGCGCTCAGCACTAGTGTTAGGACTGGTCAGCTTGGTGCCAGGATAATGTGAGTGGGTGGGACATAATGCTGTATGTCTGCGGCATGATGCCCCAGTGCTAGACATCACTATAAACTGCCACACTGCAGACATCATTGCCATATGACTGAAACTTGTTAAAGCTATGCTAAAAATCTAAATCACACATACACACAGACTTTCTAAAAGATTTGGCTCACATACAAGATTTTAAGGACTTCACCTTTTTAACCATTTTATTTTATTTTAAATACATTTTACAGAACTTTGGCATCTTTTTTACTGTATATTTTGCATGCAAAAAAGTTATTTTAGTTTTGAAGGATCCATCGTCCTGAAGATGTCAGCCTTTTTTAACCTTGATATTTTTTCATCCTTTTAAGATCTTTGCCATTTGTATTGAAGGACAACACATTTATGTTTATTTGGTAGGGTTTATCTTCCTAAAGTTTTCAACAGTTTATATGATTAACTTATAAATATATAAATAAATTGACATTTATGTTTATATGGAAGGGTTTATCTTCCTAAAGTTTTCACAATTTATTTGATTGGCTTATAAATATATAAATAAATTGACATTTATGTTTATTTGGAAGGGTTTATCTTCCTAAAGTTTTCCACAATTTTTCATTGATATTTGTAGAACTGTACTTTCAGTCAGCATGAAGATTGTGCTTAAATGCCATTAAATCCTGTACATACAGACTTTTGAAATTGGAATACATTTCTTGTGTTGTTTAGTGTGCCCTCCATTTACATAAATTTGCAGGATTTTATTCACATTTAATTTAAATGGTAGATAATCCAATGTCTCTGTTGTTCAGCAGTTATTATGTTTATAATCTATTATTGTAACTAATAAACATGACATACCTGAGTTAAAATCAACTTTACAATCTACAAATTAATTAAATCAGCATGACAGTAAAAAATCAGCTTGACAGTCTATTTACAAAGTAGTAAAATCAGCTTGACAGCCAATTTGCAATGTAATAAAATCAGCTTGACAATCTGTTCACAAAGTAATATAGTCAGCTTGACAGTCTATTCACAAAGTAATAAAATTAGCTTGACAGTCTATTCACAAAGTAATAAAATCAACTTGACAGTCTATTCACAAAGTAATAAAGTCAACTTGACAATCTATTCACAAAGTAATTCAGTAACTTCGAAAAACTAAGCATAGTGAGACTAGGACATGTTTCCAATAGTCTACAAGAAAAACAATAATTTGCGCTGTGCATGCTACAACATGTTCTTGGCCTCACCACCTACTGGGACAGTCCCCAGCAAATGGAAGTTACTCTTCAAACATACCATCATTTTTGTGCCAGAAGCCATGGAAGATTTTCATATACCTGAGTTATTTTGCAGAATGGAATTATTCTAATTATTTATAGGATCTCTTATATTGGCCATTATATTGAAAAATACTAATGTAGAAGGTTTGCACAATTATGTCCAAAGGGAACATACTATAGGCTTTGTAGCACCAATATCAGTACATTTTATATATTATGTTTGCCATTATGCCAAATAATCTTACTTTGTCAGAAGAGGAACCCAGTTTGACTTAAAGACCTAACTTTTTCCCTTTAATGAAATACTTAACTGTATGTAAGAGGCATACCATAGTCTTTTTTTTTTGTTTGTTGCAGTATCTGTTATGGGAAACATGTGGAAAAGATTTCAGGTCATTTCTGGCAAAAAGTTATAAATCTTTATTATTCTTCTGGTTTTACTTCAAGCCTTTTGAGATCAGCTAGTTATGGCAGTTTTGACAAGTTGAGGACAAATCATAAGAGTTTTGATGGTATTGTTATGCAGGTATGACCAGTCTAAGGGAATGGAAAGTCTGGAGACCATTTGGGTGTCAAGAGCAAATGCACTACAGAGGATGGGTAGAGCTGGCCGTGTACAAGAGGGTGTCTGTTTTCACCTCTTCACTGGCCACAGGTTTGAACACCATCTTCAGGATCAACCTGTACCAGGTACTGATCCTCGAAATTACTTTTTGATACACTAAATATATCTTATATCATTTGCACTATATGTTATGACAACTCATACAACTTACTGTTGTATATGTTCTAACAACTCATACAACATATATACAACATACTGTTGTACAACCTATTCTAACTACTCATACAAGATACTGTTGCTGGCTCAAATGCTGAAGTGAGGTTGTCTTTTGTTAGACATAGTTGGAGAACCCTGACAAAACATCAACTTTGGAAGGAAACACTTCCATTGTATGCACTGGAGGAAAAATCAGACCAAAGAATTACAGTGAAAATGTCACTGCTGTGCTTTCCAGACCCTAGAGTATTTTTACTGAAGGAACTTTGCCACATTTTGCTTATCAATCATGCATTATCTGAATTAATGGACAGAAAGTGCCCTTACAAACGTTATTTCCACTTATACATTTGCATCTCTAGAGTAAGGCGAAATCATCTTCAGCATCTATAGTGTAAGGCATAGTTAATACCAGCATCTCATGTGTAAAGCATAGTTATCATCAGCATCCTTAGTATAGGGGATTTTTATCATCATCAGCATCGCTATTGTAAGGCATAGTTATCATCATCAGCATCTTCTAATGTAAGGCACAGTTGACATTAGCATCTCTAGTGTAAGGCACAGTTATTACCATTTTTGGTATATGGCATAATTATCATCATCTGCATCTCCAGTGTAAGGCATAGTTAACATCAGCATCTCTAGTGTAAGGCATAGTTAACATCAGCATCTCTAGTGTAAGGCATAGTTAACATCTGCATCTCTAGTATAAGGCATAGTTAACATCATCAGTGCCTCTAGTGTACAGTATAGTTAACATCAGCATCTCTAGTGTAAGGCATAGTTAACATCAGCATCTCTAGTGTAAGGCATAGTTAACATCTGCATCTCTAGTATAAGGCATAGTTAACATCATCAGTATCTCTAGTGTAAGGCATAGTTAACATCAGCATCTCTAGTGTAAGGCATAGTTAACATCTGCATCTCTAGTATAATTCATATAGAATTTATGTTGGGGTTTGGACCAAGACAAGGAAATCCCAGTCAAGGGGTTACATTGTTTGTCTCCACACGAGGCTAGCCAAGTGGGGAGACATATAATGTAACCCCGTGACTGGGATTTCCTTGTCTCAGTCCAAATCCCAATGTAGATTATTTTTCTCACCCAATATTATCCTTTAAAGTAAGAAAGAACTCCTCACTTGTGCAATATAGTTCACACGCCAATGTTTACATGCGGTGCATTAATACAAATATGTTAATGAGGACTGTGGCGTGACATGTCATCCGAAGTACACAGTTTTTTATGCGTGAGCCAAAAACAAAATAACACCATTAAACTTTGCATAGCTTTTAGGTATTATCACATTTATTATATAGATGTTATATGAAATTAACAATAAATAGTTAATATTTATTACAAGAAAATGTTTCATTTTCATTAGTTCCAATTTAGAAAATTATATTGTACATAATGAAACTACACACGGCCCACAGCTCTGTTGTAGTGTATATACATGTAGCATGAGTGTCCGTGCTTGGGTTATTCACAGGTAATTAGAGTTCCGTGTCACTATCATATATAACTCTCCTTTTCTTTAGAGGAGGTGAAACTGTTTGTGACATACTTGTGTTGTAATTAATATTGATTGTAAAAGTACCCCAATGTATAAAAGACCCTTCAAATACGGACCCCAGCAGATAACCATGTGCTAAACTTTCAAGATCACAGATTCTTTGAAAAAAAGATTTTCTGCCTTGGAAATATCGCAAGTGTTACAGTGAGATTTGCTTATGGATTAATGTGTTGACGGATAAATGATTCCTTCTGGCTGGTAAGTGCATTATTTGTCATTAAATATTGAAGGTATATTTTTTTATTCAACTTAAGTGCAATGGAGATGCTTAACAAAAATAAAATAAAGCATGTTTGACATAACACATTTCTGGCTTTTACTAAGTTTTCGGTAGTTAAGAGCGTTGGAAGACTATGAAGTGTATAGGTCTATAGGCTATGTGCATAGATCAGTGTTTTCTATCGTAGTTCATTTCACACAGCATTGAGAATTTGATCCTGTCTGTAGCACAGTCAATTTTCATGTCAGCATCATTAAATGTAGCTAACAGTATATAATTTGTTTCACACAAAGTATTTAAAACTAGCTAAGTAGCTTTAGCTGCATATAATGACACTGACCTGAAAATGTACTGAGTCAGGACTGCAGATAGGATAAAACTGACCATGCTGTGTACAATGAACTAGCATAATACCAAAAAGCTCGACATTGTGTGTGTGTCTGTCTCGCTTGAAATGTTTTGTATGGTGTGTTCTCAAAAATGGAGAGACCTTATTTTGTTATATATTTGTTGTTGTTGTTTGATTTTCGAATAACTACGTCAGGCATAGCAGAAGACAAAGGTTTCTTTTTTTAAAAGTAGTTCCAAGCGCATGGACACCATGACTGAGATGACCGGTCTGAGACAACCAGACTGAGATAAGAAAAGTAAGGGTAGCAAAACAGCTAGATTCCTCTGTTGCATGGGTGAGAAATAGTTATCATCAGCATCTCTAGTATGAGGTATAGTGAACATCTGCATCTCTAGTGTAAGGTGTAGTTAACATCTGCATCTCTAGTGTAAGGTGTAGTTAACATCTGCATCTCTAGTGTATGGTATAGTTAACATCAGTGTCTCTAGTGTACAGTATAGTTAACATCAGCATCTCTAGTGTAAGGCAGTTATCAACCACCGCATCTCTAGTGTAAGGCAGTTATCAACCACTGCATCTCTAGTGTAAGGCATAGTTATCATCATCAGCATCCGTAGTGTAAGGCATAGTTAACGTCAGTATCTATTGTGTAAAGCATCAGCATCTCTAGTGTAAGCACATCTAAATCTCTGGTGTAGGGCATAATTATCATCTGCATCTCTAGTGTAAGGCATAGTTATCATTATCAGCATCTCTAGTGTAAGGCATAGTTATCATCAGCATCTCCCGTGTAAGGCATAGTTATCATCATCAGCATCATCTTTTTCAATAGGTTTTGTGGAGTCCACATTAGTAATTTTCCTGTTGTTAACAGGTGCATCTGTGTCAATTTTATTTGTATATATTTCCTAAACTCCTTGACAGATTCTCATCATACTTGGCATTAATCAATGTAAAGCTAAGGCTATTCATTGTACTACGTGTTGGTTTGTTCCATTTACTTGGGGTCAAGGTCTCGGAGACATCACTCAGAGACATTGCTAAGTGACATTACTCAGAGACATTGCTAAGTGACATCACTCAGAGACATTGCTAAGTGACATTACTCAGAGACATTGCTAAGTGACATTACTCAGAGACATTGCTAAGTGACATTACTCAGAGACATTGCTAAGTGACATTACTCAGAGACATTGCTAAGTGACATTACTCAGAGACATTGCTAAGTGACATCACTCAGAGACATTGCTAAGTGACATTACTCAGAGACATTGCTAAGTGACATTACTCAGAGACATTGCTAAGTGACATTACTCAGAGACATTGTAAGTGACATCACTCAGAGACATTGCTAAGTGACATTACTCAGAGACATTGCTAAGTGACATTACTCAGAGACATTGCTAAGTGACATTACTCAGAGACATTGCTAAGTGACATTACTCAGAGACATTGCTAAGTGACATTACTCAGAGACATTGCTAAGTGACATCACTCAGAGACATTGCTAAGTGACATTACTCAGAGACATTGCTAAGTGACATTACTCAGAGACATTGCTAAGTGACATTACTCAGAGACATTGTAAGTGACATCACTCAGAGACATTGCTAAGTGACATTACTCAGAGACATTGCTAAGTGACATTACTCAGAGACATTGCTAAGTGACATTACCGTATTTACTGTATATGTTGTGACACTGTATTTATTGGGACACAAATTAATTTTGAAAGTAAAATTCTTTTGTGCACTGTGTGTTCTGGACACATCATTTTCTCAAATCATAAGTTGTGGGACACCTTTTAAATCATTAGAAAATTAAATGTTGGAAAATGCACTTAACTAAAATTTTATTTTAAAAAATATAAAACTGTATTTAAGATAAAACTCTTTAATCCACTGCAGCAGCATCTCATCAACACCACCCTTCTGCACATGTACGATCATTCTTTCGGTACATGAATATTTATTTTAGCTTTTTCATACTGTGAAAAATTATCATTAGAGGCAACACATCACCTAAAACAGAAACTGCAAGGACTAAAGTCAGATTTTTTTCAAATCTGCACCAGTCCAGGAATGAGACCAAAGTACACTAGAATTTCATCCATGTTAAGGATCATATTGTCGGCAAAATCATCTGCTTCTCTTCTGATTTTATTTTCTCCAAATCTTCTGGTGATGCAGGGTCATCGATATCCATGCATGAAGGACTATATTGTGTCACTTTAAAAATTGTTCCATTGCCTCGATTTATTTTCAAAATTCCCATGAATAACAGTGAGAAGGAATCAAAGTTAACTTTCGTATCTTGGCCATCTTTGTATATACAAAAAAAAAAATAAATTGGCACACTTACAAGAATCCAAAGTTGGCTTCTGAGGTCAGCTTGCTTTGCAATAAAATAACCTTTGCATTGATATCCTTTAAAACAAAAGAAAAACTGGCTTCAAAGAAGCCAAAGTCGGCTTCCAAGGTCGGCTTGCTTTGTAATAAAAATAACCTTTGTCTTTGATGTCCTGTCGGTAAGTTCAAATGAGCTTACTGCTGGCTACCAGTTGTGTTTATTCACCACCCGAGTTTCTGTGTGCTTGGCATCTGTAGTTATAATTAATATAAATGGGCAATGATGTCTGCGGGTAAAAAGTGTACACTGCAATAACTTGCTTTAATGATAATTTTGTAACCTGTGCTAGCAAAAAGATTTTCACTTGCACTCAAGTGAATGTGTTTTCAAATAATGATTTGTATTTGTGAGATAACATCCTATAGTTGACATAATTCAATTTTGGTTATTTTGCACCTAACACCGTGTCATGCAGGAACGGCAGTTGTCTTTAAGATATCGGTTGATTATTTCTCTCTCATTTGTGAGTTGGATCCAGTTTCAGTTGGATAATATCTTAAAACCTTTGAGCACAACCAAACCCGATTTGTTTCTCAATGGTCAAATCAAGGAACAACGTATTGTGTGTTATTGGACATAAGCAATACACACTACAGTATGGAAGCCTACACTACATACCACTATATGAAGTTCATGGATATATTTTATTCTTTAATGCTTATGATGAATAAAAAGGAGTAAATGATAACAATACAAAGTTAGTTTCTTTCCTTTTATTATCAGATAAGCGTTTTGTTTATCTATTTTATTGGCACATGTGCTGGGGGGGGGCACAAATTCAGTACAAATTTATATTGTTTCTTAAGTCTTAGGACATATGACCTAGGTGAAAAAGTTACACCATATGTTCAGGGACAGGAAAAAAATTATTATTTTATTGTGTCCCAATGTATACGGTAAATACAGTACTTAGTGACATCGCTTAGTGACATGACAAAGTGACATTGCTAAATGACATGACTCAGTTACAGTGCTAAGGGACATTATTCAGTGACATTGCTAAGGGGCAATTCTGCGCCATGCCAATGTGTTGCATGCAGTTGTTTATGTGACATTTCTCAGTGACATTGCAAAGGGACATTACACAGTAACATCACTAAGTGACATTACTCAGTGGCATTGATAAGTGACATTACTCAGTGACACTACTAAGTGATATTGTGAGTGACATTACTCAGAGACATTGCTAAGTGACATTGCTAAGTGACATTACACAGTAACACTGCTAAGTGACATTGCTCAGTGGCATTGATAAGTGACATTACTCGGTGATGTTACTAAGTGACATTGTGAGTGACATTACTATGAGAGATTGCTAAGTGACATTACTCAGAGACATTGCTAAGTGACATTACTCAGAGATATTGCTAAGTGACATTACTCAGTGACAGTGCTGAGTGACGTTATACTGTGACATTGCTAAGTGATATTACTCAGTGACATTACACAGTGACATTGCTAAGGTACATTACTCAGTTACAGTGCTAAGGGACATTACTCAGTGACATTGCTAAGGGGCAATGCTCTGCCATGCCAATGTGTTGCCTTCAATTTTTTATGTGACATTTCTAAGTGACATCGCTAAGGGACATTACACATTAACATCGCTAAGTGACATTACTCAGTGACAATGCTAAGGGACATTACTCAGTGACATTGCTAAGGGGCAATACTGTGCCATGCTGATGTGCTGCATACAATTTGTTATGTGACATTGCTGTGCTAATAAATGTAAACATTACATAATAAAAATAATGTCTTTTTTTGTTTTGTGACATATATGGTTTCTGTTTCAGAGATCCAGAGGGCACCACTAGAACAAATTGTCCTGAGAATCAGAATGCTGGATATTTTCAAAAAAATGGATGTAGTGGTAATTATTGTTGAATTGATTTTGTGATAATTGATGCACATAGTGGCAGTTGAAATTTAATTGATGTATTGGTAACTGATGTAGCGATAAATTGATGTTTAGTTGATGTATTGGTAACTTATGTAGTGGTAAGTTGATGTTTAATCGATGTATTGGTAACAGATGTAGTGATAAATTGATGTTTAATTGATATATTGGTAACTGATGTAGTGATAAATTGATGTTTAATTGATGTATTGGTAACTGATGTAGTGATAAATTGATGTTTAATTGATATAGTAATTGATGCTTGACTTTTGCCTCAGAACAACAAAAGTTGTACCCCAAGAAACAAACCAAAAACACTACATAACTAAAAACTGAAAACCTAATGCTAATAAATTAACGATTCTGTGTACCTAAACTTTCAGTTACTATTGTAATTTCTTTTTCAAATACGTTACCAGCTCACAGTATGTTAGGAGACCACAGTCACTATTGTCATTTCTTTTTCAAATACGTTACCAGATCACAGTATGTTAGGAGACCACAGTTACTATTGTCATTTCTTTTTCAAATACATTACCAGATCACAGTATGTTAGGAGACCACAGTTACTATTGTAATTTCTTTTTCAAATACGTTACCAGCTCACAGTATGTTAGGAGACCACAGTCACTATTGTCATTTCTTTTTCAAATACGTTACCAGATCACAGTATGTTAGGAGACCACAGTTACTATTGTCATTTCTTTTTCAAATACATTACCAGATCACAGTATGTTAGGAGACCACAGTTACTATCGTAATTTCTTTTTCAAATACGTTACCAGATCACAGTATGTTAGGAGACTACAGTTACTATTGTAATTTTTTTTTCAAATACGTTACCAGATCACAGTATGTTAGGAGACCACAGTTACTATTGTACAGTGAAACCTGTCTTGAAAGACCACTGCTATGTGAGACCACCTGTCTTGAGAGACCATATTCTCAATGCACAAACTTAATGATTATATAGCACTGTGACCTGTTATGAGAGACCACCTGTCTAGAGAGACCATAATTTTCTGGCAAAAAGGGTGGTCTTTCAAGACAGGTTCTACTGTAATTTCTTTTTCAAATACATTACCAGATCACAGTATGTTAAGAGATCATCTGCTATGTTGCAAATTTAGCTCTCCCAATTAAAAGAGAACGAAAAAAAACATTGTTAACCATGTCATTTAGCTTGTTTTGGCATTAAAGAAAGCTAAAACATCATCTGCTTACCAGAAATTATAAGTTAGGCGAGTGCTCATCCTTTGCATGGAGGGAATGGTGCATAATTCTGTCATTACCACTTTTGAGTTTGAGTAATCCTAGGATCTCTCTCCTCATGACGGAAGTATACCTCATCAATTTTCACACTGAATTTCATCATCATCATATTCTGTATTTCAGTTATCTATTTATAGTACAATAAGCTAATGACACCTTCTTAATTACCATAGTAATGGTCAATATTGCTTAATCTAGGAACATGACCTTATTGTACCCTACTTTTCTTTGATAAGTGGGGAATATAAATCAGATCTATCCATCATTATGATATGCATCTTGATACTGATGAGATCTTGGTTCAGTTCATTGCCAGCATTCTCTTTTCCATTTATTGGAGTTATAGCCCCTGATTGTTGGACCTTCCTTCATCGGTTTATGCAGATTTACTCCCCCAACTATTTTTGCATTTCAGCCAGATTTAGTATGCAGAGTTATGTTGATGTGACTTTGGCTGATGTACATAGTTGGCTTTCTGACTCATTGTTATACTGATGTGACTTTGGCTGACTTACAAAGTTGGCTTGCTGACTCATTGTTATACTGATGTGATTTTGGTTCATGTACATAGTTGGCTTGCTAACTCAATGTTACACTGATGTGATTTTGGTTCATGTACATAGTTGGCTTGCTGACTCATTGTTATACTGATGTGATTTTGGTTCATGTACATAGTTGGCTTGCTGACTCATTGTTATACTGATGTGATTTTGGTTGATGTACATAGTTGGCTTGCTGACTCATTGTTATACTGATGTGATTTTGGTTGATTTACATAGTTGGCTTGCTGACTCATTGTTATACTGATGTGATTTTGGTTCATGTACATAGTTGGCTTGCTGACTCATTGTTATACTGATGTGATTTTGGTTGATGTACATAGTTGGCTTGCTATATTGCTGTGAATATGGCTGATTTGCATAGTTGACTGCTGACTCATTATTTAGAAGATTAATAACCATCATTAGCAAATCCATGCACTTTGCCTCCATAATATAACTCTTTTAATTATTGTTGGCTTTCAGCCCAATTCCATATGCAGCTTTCATGACAGCTTGGCTGAGTTTAATTGTCAGCATTCTGCAGCATCATTTAGGACAGTATTAGCCTTGATTGTCAAAACCACCCACCCACATTCATTTCTGAAAACTACCTGCTACTGTCATTGGATTTAAACAAAATTTGTTATGCATCTTTATTTTAATGAGACCTTGTGTTACAATTCATTGGTCTTAAACTAAGTAACAGCAAAAAAAAGCAAAACAAACAAGGTTAGTAAAATTCAACAAATAATTTATTCCTAAAATACAAAGTGAAAATTTAAAAGGCATGTACACTGTTGTGAATTAAATCCCAAATAGCCCTAAAATTTTCTACTATAAGTTCAAAATTATAGAGTGTTCCAAATGAAATCCAGTATATAATGTGCTCATGTGCCAATAGTTTGGATGAACTGATACGCCAACAGTCTTGATGTATGACAATGATATAATCCAGAATGACCTTGAATGAATTCACAATAATCCCGAAATAGTGTTTTAGTCCAAACATCAATAAGCACTTTGTGATTCCAATGAATAATTTAAATAAATAAATCCTCACAAATTATAAATGAAAACAAGTAAAATTTATTCCATAAATGACTGATGTTAAAGTAGGAATAAACAATTTTGATGTCAACAACCTTATATACATCCCTGCTTGACCTATTTCAAAATAACCTTTTCTGAAAAAAAATCCATCTTAATGGAAAATTACTCCAAGCTATAAACAAATTCTTTTATAGAATCTTTAAAGGTCATATTCAAGGCTGGATCTGGAACTTACCCCAAGTAGTAACAAGAGGAAAAACAGGTACACACCAAAACTCTATTCATAATCATGAACAAGGATAAAGCACACAAAATAAATATACATAACACTTGGTTAAGTTCAGTTTTAATTGTTCTGGATTGCTTAATGGAGTTACAGCCCTTGTTTGTCAGACCCACCTACTTTTGTTTCCTCACAATAACTCTGTTTTTTATTTTTGAATTTCAGTCAGATATGGATGAAGCCTTGGCTTAATTTGATTCTCAGCATTGTGCATCATTAGCAGAGCTATAACCCCTGATTTTCAGGCCAACCCCCTTTCATTTCTGCACTGCAAGTCTTTTATTTATGATTGGAATTCGACCGAATTTGGTGATCAGTTTCATATTGATACACCTTGACTGATGTTGACTACAAGATAAGAATTATTTATTTCAGAATGCATAGTCCATACATCTGAATTAAAATTTCAATATAAACTAAAAGTATTTTAAACTTAAAAGATCATAGATATCTTATGTACAAACATACATACACATCTACAGCAATGGACTTTGTACAGCATTGTTAAGAATGAAATTATATAAGGCATTTTAAGGTATAATTTGTTCCATATATCTATAATACGAGAATTTAAATGAATGTTACAAGGTCAACAGAGATTTCAAAATACAGTTCATACTGTTAGATATTCTTGTCATCATTATAAACATACTTTTTTCTTCCAAACTGAATACATTGTTGTTTGCAAACATGATATAGGCACTGTTCCATTTTGGAAGGCTTAATAGAAAAACAAAGACTATTATTATAACCAATAACTAGTTTTCTTTTCATACAGTGTTACGAGTTGGTGCTCTTGAAATAAGTAACAGAAAAAATTGAAAGGCAACAAGCTTTGTAAAATTCAACAAATAATTTATTTCTCAAGAATACAAAGTGAAAATGAGAAAAAAAGAACTTACCATATTGTGAACTAAATCCCAAAATAATCCAAGAATTACAGACACAAGTCCTAATAATTTAAAGTCCTGAATAAAATTCAGTAAAAGTCTAGAATAAATCCAAAAACTGAAGGTGATGATGTGTTTGTGGTAGCTTATAGAGTATTGATGTGTCAACAGTCTTTTGTTGAATCACAGTAATATAATTCCAGGTTTGAATTCACTATAAATTCCAGTGAATGTCTCTATCCAAGACTTTTGTATTTCCAGAGAAAGTAATCACTTGAATTCAATAATTTGAAGAAATAAAATTTCCACTCCAAAAATGAAATAATAGATACAACATATAATACAGCTTAAAAGTACCAAGTTTTCAAGCACAACTGAAAAAACCTCTCAGTTACACATTTATATTGTTCTTTGCTTGACCTCAGATCACAATTAGCATTTTCAATAAAGAAACATTACCTAATGGAAAATAACCTTCTAGAATGGTCCTAATGTTTACAAAATAAAATCCATAACCTGGATTATGTAAAATACACTGCAAAAAAAACACTATTTGCACACCAGCATGACTGGCTGGGATGCTCTCTTCCTAGGTCTCCTCCCCAATTACCAGAGTTTAGTACCTTCAAGAATGGTGTATGTGTATCAACCTCCAGGAGATGAAATTTTCAGCAAATGCTTTTTGGTTATGTCTAGAAATGCAATCCAGAAAAGATACTATAGTCTTTTATGTCGACTCAGCTGTTGTCTATTGCCTCACAAGGCAAGGGAAACAAAATCCTCAGATCTCAGTCATATTGCTTGGAGTGTTCCATCAGTGTTCTGATCATTGACAAATCTGTATTCAAGTCTACCACACTCTAGACAGACCCAGTATCCTAGTGGACTCACTGTCTGTCTGGAATCAAGTGATTGACACATAATGGTACATTTAACCCAGTCTTCAGTCTAATCTAAACCAGTTGTAGTTGACCTATTGTGGACCTCCATTCAGTGAAGTGGAACATCAAGCCTCCCATCCATTGTTTCCCTACTCTCAGGCCTGATCAGGCAACACCCTTTCACTGGAATGGTCTTGCCCTTCCCCCAAACCCTCGTATTTCCAAGGTCATTGAGAAGATAAGGGAATCTGAGTACAGACTAATCGTGATCCACTTAAGTGAGAAAAAATCATGGATGAAGTCTCCTGAAACTAGGTGCAGAGATTCTGAAACAACTGTACATGCAGGTTTCCCATATGAACCCAGATATACTGAACATGCATACTTCACTCATATCAAACAAGCTGTCAGGAAAGAAATATTCCTGTGACAAGGGAGAGGATTGCTTGAAAGTGTATGAGGGAAAAAGTCCTATCAAAGTACTGTGAGCAGAGAAAACATCATTCCCTAAGAAGCCCCAATGCAAGAGATTGCTAACTTTTTTATTTGGGTTTTAAGTACTGGCTTCTACTCATGGGAAATCTGTCTTTCATGTTGAAAATGTTGCCTTCACTGGACTCTTGTTCCCTAAACTGTCTTCAGAACTCCATAGAGGCATTGAAGTAGTGCCTGAAAGTACTGAACCAATCCAAGATCTCACTTGACTCAAAGGATATTTCCACTCAGGCTCTTTTGTTGCATTTGTTGGGTTTTCTGCTCAGTCTACCGAGAATTGTCCCAAGAACACATAAACTTTTCAGCTCATCAGCTTAAGGCAGTCACTATCAAGATACCTGTTTGTGTTAAACTTTTCCCAGGCTGACATTATTCAGACTGTTCGATGTGACATTCTCCAGAATCTATATGAGAGACCTTTCCTTACAATATGCTCACTTTGACTTAATGGGATTTATATCATTTGTTCAGCACACTACCTTTCCAGGTCACTTAGCAGCTTTGTAATGATGTAGCACACTACCTTTCCAGGTCACATAGCTCTGTAATGATGTAGCACACTACCTTTCCAGGTCACTCAGCAGCTTTGTAATGATGTAGCACACTACCTTTCCAGGTCACTTAGCAGCTTTGTACTGATGTAGCACACTACCTTTCCAGGTCACATAGCTTTGTAATGATGTAGCACACTACCATTCCAGGTCACTCAGCAGCTTTGTAATGATGTAGCACACTACCTTTCCAGGTCACTCAGCAGCTTTGTAATGATGTAGCACACTACCTTTCCAGGTCACTTAGCAGCTTTGTACTGATGTAGCACACTACCTTTCCAGGTCACTTAGCAGCTTTGTAATGATGTAGCACACTACCTTTCCAGGTCACTCAGCAGCTTTGTAATGATGTAGAACACTACCTTTCCAGGTCACTTAGCAGCTTTTTTCCTTAAGACTGTATTCCTTCATGGATCTGTACTAACCCTTGCCCATGTTGCACATGAGACCGTATTCCTTCATGGATCTGTACTAACCCTTGCCCATGTTGCACATGAGACTGTATTCCTTCATGGATCTGTACTAACCCTTGCCCATGTTGCACATGAGACTGTATTCCTTCATGGATCTGTACTAACCCTTGCCCATGTTGCACATGAGACTGTATTCCTTCATGGATCTGTACTAACCCTTGCCCATGTTGCACATGAGACTATACCCCTTCATCAGTCTGTACTAACCCTTGCCCATATCACACAAGAGACTGTACCCCTTCATGGATCTGTACTAACCCTTGCCCATGTTGCACATGAGACTGTATTCCTTCATGGATCTGTACTAACCCTTGCCCATGTTGCACATGAGACTGTATTCCTTCATGGATCTGTATTAATACTTACCCATGTTGCACATGAGACTGTATTCCTTCATGGATCTGTATTAATCCTTACCCATTTTAACCATATCATACATGAGACTGTACCCCTCTGTTGATCTGTACTAACCCTTGCCCATATTGCACATGAGACTGTACCCCTTCATCAGTCTGTACTAACCCTTGCCCATATCACACAAGAGACTGTACTCCTTCATGGATCTGTACTAACCCTTGCCCATATTGCACATGAAACTGTACCCCTTCATCAGTCTGTACTAACCCTCGCCCATACTGCACATGAGACTTTAAGCAGCTTCACATAAGTCAGAAGGCTGGAACCAGGGTAGGATAAACAGGTGTAACTTCCTGCACTATTGCCAATTCTCCTAGTGTATTTTGATTAGGTAATGTATTGGAAAAAGAAACCAACTCTTAGAGTAGAAACAAGTTCATCTTGTAATAGTTTGCAAGTTGTAACTGATCAGTAATGAGATTTGGTGCCAGTTCATCAGTCCAGAGGACATTATGACATGCTGAAAATTTTCATAAGACATGCATGGTTGCTGAAAGTTTTCATAAGACATGCATGGTTGCTGAAAGTTTTCATAAGACATGCATGGTTAACACCCTATTTTTGCATGGGAGGTGGGATTCATGAGATAGTACATGACTCAATATGTTATGATCAGGTACATATTATTGAAAATAACATTTTACTGTATTTTCAGTGGTAAGAAAATGCATGTATGGTTGGTTGTGCTGTTTTTCCTTCAAAGAATGGAAGACGATGCATCATATTCATTTCACTCATAGAGCATTTCAAATGCATTTTCACTGTTCTGTTTTCATCACCCATCAATCTTAGCCATTACAGTGTAGTCATTCATCTGTTGTCATCACCCATAGACTTTAGCCATTATAGTGTAGTCATTCATCTGTTGTCATCACCCATAGACCTTAGCCATTACAGTGTTGTCATTCATCCATTGTCATCACCCATCAAACTTAACCATTACAGTGTAGTCATTCATCAGTTCCTGATAATAAAGTAACTTTTTTTCCTGCAGAATAGGAATCTTTCTTTGGACAACAAACATGTTCCAGTCACTGATGATTTTGGAAAATGCAAGAATCAGTCAGATTCCATTGCTTTTATTCAGTTTTGGTGCTGACTTCTTTTGATGTAGGGGTGCACTTTTATTGAATTTTGTTGCCCGCTGTCTTTGGTGAATGGTGCATGCATTATTGAAGTTGCCCATTTATTAATGTGATGGCAACAGTAAATGGCAACATCAAATAATTGTTAAATAAAGTATGAGCCATAACTGGCAGCTTGTCATCAGAAAGCAAAGGATTTGCTGAAGTTATGGCCTAGAGCTTCTGTTGATATATACATTTATTTTTTATTTTGACTATCGACATAGGCATGACGTATGTGGTAGTAACAATAGACCATGGGCCTTTGACTTCTCATTTTTGTTAGCATAAGCAGTTTGTTGACATAAGTGGTGTTGATACAAGTGTGTGTGTGTGTGTGTGTGTGTGTGTGTGTGTGTGTGTGTGTGTGTGTGTGTGTGTGTGTGTGTGTGTGTGTGTGTGTGTGTGTGTGTGTTTTAAAAATGAATAATGTTTAAAATTTTATATGCATTTTAAATTATTTTAATACTTACTAACATGAGAGTTTAATGCATGTTGTGATAAAATGCACACAAACATAATTACATGTAAATATATGGCATTAACTTACAAATGTTCCTCCTATATATCCCTAATTATGTCATCTACAATCACGGTTTGCAGGAAGTGCTGAACAAGCTAATTGAACCGCCAGAGGAAACGTCTATATTGGCAGCCATCTCCCGACTCCAAGATTTAGGAGCACTGGATGAGAAAGGGGTATTTAATTGTAGTTTGTATAGATAATTTACTTCACTTAGCTCAGCTTCATCCTGAGTGTTGAAAGCAGTAAATGTATTAAGCAGTAGTTTATTTTTTCTCTCCCAGCATATTTATGTTCTCAGACATTTTAAGTTCCAGAGAATAGAATATTGAGGTTTTCCTGCCAGGAAACATCACAACACAGTCACAGCAAATTAGTTGTGTGTAGATATGTGAAGTTTTACAACATCAATATACTTACATAGGTCCACTGTCACTTCATTTTGCCCAGTGCCATTTCTTCTCCAAATTAGGTCTGTATTTTTTGTGATATGTGTTTCTTTTGGTAGAGTCCATTACGTATTAACTGCCTTCCTGTTTTCAACATCTTGAAACTGATGCTATCCTATGATACAGGGTTGCAATGAGGAGCACAATTGCAGGATTCCCTCTATCCTGCAAGCAACTCCTACAAGAATGCAAGTTTAAAGAGGGACATGTCATGCAAAAGAAATAAAATTCCCACATGTTTTATATAATGCTGCATGATAACTATAAGCCAAATGTAGTATATTCAAATAGTTTTATCTTAGCCAGTTCCATTCAGCTTAGTTTATATTTAGAATTGGAATTCCCCAGAAATTAGCCAACACACATGCATATTTATTTGTGCCTAGAGGGGTATTGTTATGACTCTGCTCCTACAATAAGCAACAAGAATGAGTGAAAACCTGCAAGTTTTGTATAATTGAAAATATTATTTATTTCTCTAGAATAAAAAGTTAAAAAAGTATATATAACTTAACAGTTTGTTAAATGAAATCCTAAAGATCTAAATGTTCTTTAATTTCCAAAAGTATTGAGTAATTTGAATGAGTTCCAAATGTATTCTGAATGATGGTTGGTATTGTACTGATGCATCAAATCACTATGATATAATCCCAAAACGTCTTTAAATCATTTAACTGTAATTATTTAAAAGCTATAAATATCCAAATAGTCTTTAAATGAATTCACATTATTTCCATGACAGCTATTATTCGAATTAATCTGAAATATTTGGAGCATTGTAATTCCAACGAATGATTAAATTAAATGAATTTTTCGCAACATAATTAAATAACTTCAAAGACAGTTGATACAGCTAAGAATATCTAATTCTTTGATACAGCTAAGAATATCTACTTTTACATAATAATTCTCTTATATACAAAGCTAAGTCGCAGTTTCTGAAACAAATGAAAAACTGAAGCTGCATATTCCTTCTAGAATGATTTCAGCTGGTAAAGAAGATCTGATGTTAACCAATCAAAAATTAGGTCAACCTGGCCATTTCAAGAACTCTGACATGTCCTTATCTGATCACTTGATGTTTACTTCAGCAATAGTGCTGGTTATCCTTAGAACTTTATGAATGAATCTTCACACTTGATGCAGGACTTATCGTACATTGTGAACTTATTATTGATAAGAAATTTAGTATTTAAAATATTATTAACTAAATAACCCTTACAAACTGTAATTATAAATGATAATACACCTAATATAGGTATTCATAACAGTATTGAATTTGCAACCTCATGGCAAAGAGCAGCAGAGAGGGTGAACCCTACAACTTTGTAGAGACCTTATTTTTGAAAATTAAGGGTTCCTACGAAGGCTGAAAAAAGAAGTTTTTGCCTTAATAATGAAAACTTCTTTAATTGACCAGATTTTTTCACAATCTGGTCACTACGCGTATGTCCTTCAGCCTCTCTGCTGCTATGAATTAACCAAAGATTTTATCTAAACCTACACGATACCTTGATCTTGGATCGTGTAAATTTATCGTTATAAATCCAAACGGAACAGCTTGTGCTTTTGAAAAGAAGTTTTTAAATTTAATCATGTCCATGTCGCCTGAACACCAAGTATAATAAATATTCTGTAGAGTATAATTATCTACTCCATTAAATACAACTAAAATATTGCAGTTGTCTCTGATTACTTTTGGAATTTGTGTATATCTCTGAGTAACATAAATCACATCCGTGTTTTTATGTCTACCTCGAGAAAATATTCTAGCTGGATTTGATTGTTTGTCCAGCATAACATCATCATACACTACTAAATTATTAATGAATCCATCTAGATCATCTACAGATGGTGCTTCATCAATATCGGTTATAAAATCAATAATATCATTTCCATCCAGTAGTTTTGCATTTTTATTAAAATCCTTAAGTACTTCATAACACCTCTGATCATCTACAGATGGTGCTACTAAATACAGTTTGTTCCACTTGAGCCATCGCATTATCAGATTAAGCAATAATTGCGTCTTTCCACTTTCAGATGGGCCTATTATAATCATTCTGATAGAATTTGGTAGCGCCGGGTGATGTTTTACTGGTTCTTGTTTTCGTGTCGCTGAAAAGTCAATTATATCCATATAATTAATAATATGAGTCTATATTGTGTTCGATGCAGAGCACCTACCGATACTACTGAATTAACGACAATAACAACAAAAAAATAAAAGACGTGCACTTACAGGCAAGTGTGTGAAATGTGGCACCAAGAAATATAAATTTATTCCAACAAAGACAGGTGGGGGATGATATCGCTGCTTCGTTAGGAAAATTACCAGGAACTCCATGGGCTAAATATCCCGGTGAGAAACATTTACCCGGATATAATTATTGTGGTCCTGGAACTCGACTTGATATCAGACTCGATAACCAAGATCAACCAAAAGGAGGAGAGTATCCAGTAAATAAGATTGATCAAGCATGTCATGTTCATGATGTTGCTTATAAAAGTAAGGATTTGCAACACCGACATCTTGCGGATGTGAAATTGATTCACGCGTTAAATTCTATACCTAATAAATCTCTCAGAGAAATATTAGCTAGTTTTCTAGTAAAAACTGCTATGAAAGGTAAACTAGTGTTAGGGGTTGGTAATTAATTATATAACTATCATAATGGAATCTGTTTATTATTCCCCGAGAGGATTCTGGAGAGGTAAAGCAGCGATTAGTAAACTCGCCGAAGCAGCAAAAGTTTCACGTAATGTTGCTGCATCATGGTTAGCATGACAGGCAATATGGCAAATCTTCCTAAGTCCACCTAAAAAAATTCATTACGCGCATTTTGATGTTAGTGTTCCTAATGAAGTTCATCAAGCAGATATTTTGTTTTTACCACACGATACCATTAAAACACGTGGACGAAAAGCACGCACATACAAATACGCATTGACTGTCGTTGACGTTGCTAGTAGATATAAAGAAGCGGAGCCATTATCAACGAAAACAGCATCCGAAGTTGCATCTGCGTTCGAACGAATTTATCAACGTGGTGGTCTACGATGGCCAAAACTACTACAGGTTGATCCCGGTAAAGAATTTCTTGGAGTAGTATCATCGTTGATGAAGAAATATAATGTTAAAATCAGACGAGGATATACTGAAATTCATCGTGATCAGGCAATCGTTGAACGATTTAATAGAACACTTGCTGAGCGGTTATTTGGATACCAATATGCAAAGGAAATATCTACCGACTTCAAGGATAGATCTCGTGAATGGGTTGCAAGATTACCGAGTGTGATAGCTGCGTTGAATAATGAAATTACTCGTGCAAATTCCATGAAACCTTCTAATGCGATCAAAAAAAATATATACTAATACAACGACATGAATCTTTCTCTCAACCAGTATTAGGAAATGTTACAATTAGATATTTATATGAACCTGGCGAACTTGAAGGCGGTAAAAAAAGAGCAACCGATCCTATCTGGAGCGTGACTACACATAAAATTTCTAGCGTGGTTAGATCCACCGGTAGACCTCCAATATACAGACTAGATTCTACTGCCCCTCAACGTGGATTTGTACGTGAACAATTACAAGTAATTCCTGAGGATACGCAATTACCACCAAGCTCAATTTTGTAAATGTCCAGAACCTCGACGTCGATTACAATCAAGACAAGTCAGCATTACATTTTCACGTGTGTGACCGAGATCACTATTAATTCTGTCTACGGTAAATTGTCTTGGATTCGAACACTGCCATGACATATTACAGTTGCAACTTGCGCAATGATTATTTTGTAATTGTTTTAGTTTTATAATAAATTCAACATCAATATCAAAATCACGATTATTTTTTTTGTCACATTGCTTATAACCAGATAGTTTTTTTCTTATTACGTCATTATTAACAATTTGATCATTATCTTCTATAAAATTCATAATAACTCTATGTAATTGAGATATTCTCCTGACTCGAGATACGGCGAGATAGACTAAATTTGACCACTCGATCCGATCATCTACAATCCAGATTTTAGTATCAGTTATAGTTAATCCTTGTGACGAGTGAATCGTTATAGCGTACCCTAACACCCACGGTGATTTATTCATACTCAGCGCATTCTCAACGACATTAATATCGACTAAAACAATGTCATTCAAGACAAGATTCTGTACCCGGACATTTTCAATGTCTCCACCTGGTATTTCAACTTCAATATTCTGTCGTCGAGTATCTGCTGGGCGATAACACAAAGGTACAGGTATATCTGAAAATTTTTCTTTATGTAACAAAAATAATTTATCCTGTAGTTCATCACGAACTATCTTTCTACTCGCGACTATTAAATCAACGGGATTCCACAAAGTCCAAAATTCATTCATAGAAGTCTCTGGAATTACTCCTCGCATTATCTCACATTGTACTCTGTCTGGTTGAAGTCTGATTAATCTTTTAAATTCCTTCAGCGGTTCATCGATAGCTCTATGGTCATCATTTATTTCTTCATAATAATCTACGTTATTCTTTAGCCATTCATGTGGAGACCGTCCAACAAAGGGTGGTGGTTGACCATAATCGCCACACATAATCACAGCAGTATTCTTCAATAACAACCAATCAAGAAATGTTTTTAGTGTTTCTAACGACACCGCGCATATCTCGTCCCATATAATATATTTAGGTATATATTTTTCACCCATCCGCGATGGAGTCCATGTGTCTCCGCACCATCTAAAGAAACTGTGATAAGTACACGATTTTACTCCTCGTTGCTTTATTTCTCTAGTAAGTTTGTGCGTCGGTGTCAAAACAATTATATCCGAATTATTATTTATAAATAAATTAATTACACGAGTTGTTTTACCTGAACCACCACACCCATTAAGATAAACGGTCTTATGTCTAGATACTGGATCGTACAGAGATGGTGCAGATGACTTTGATGTTTGATTATTATTTCTGTAATATGTCTCCACAATTTCAACATCTGCAGATTCAGAATAACTAAATATATTTTCTTGTTTTATTCTCCATGTCCCCCATTCACCATTACCGAGTTTTAATAAATCTTTATATTTTTTATGTACATAAAATGAATCCGTAGCGACTCTGACAGCGTGATGAGGAAATTTATTTATCATCGATAGTAGGTTTATCGAAACATAAGCTAACATCGAAGATCTTAAATGAGTAAACTGCGGTGACTCGCCATCAAGGTAGCTCACAATGGTACCTAGTTTCGTTCCATCTGATAAATAAGCATTACATCTGTTTTTAAACGTATTTTTCTCAGTTGTATCAGCGATTATAAAATCTAGTTCAGCGTCGTCCATAATCAATCTTGTACACGCTCGTTTATAATCGTATGAACCACCTTGAGTAAATTTACCGATTATCTTTCTACCGAGATCTTTTGCAAATTTCTCATCGTATTCGTTTCCTGCATTTATTTATTTTAATAATATGATCTTCATCAATATCAGGGAATTCTTTTCTGGTATCATCGATATTAAATCTGTTCGGTTCTGGTAACCAAACTTGCTTCTGTGAACTATACGATATAATCGCTTCAGTTACTCTCAACGATATTAAAAATCCAGCATCAAGCATATACCGCAATAGTACTATCGGAACCCAACATCGCTCTGAAAAATGTCTTCCAAACCAAGCATAAGTAATCGGATGGAGATTTTCTGCAAATTCGAATAATTCTACATGAGCAAATCCGGTTAAGTCAAAATCTGGTCCTTCCATGGGAAGGGGTCCGTTTATCGCAACCCTGGTCATGTCATGTGTAGGATGTCCGAATCTCTTAAAGTACTTAGAACATACTCCATATCCAAGAAAACTCCCAGGATAACACGCTACCATATCAACCGAGATAACATCACTATGGTTGTATTTGGTGTTCCATAATCCACCGTGACCATATTCTAACAGCTTTTCTTGACATCTTCAAGGAATTCCGATCGTGTAGTTTTCCATGAATTTTTCTCCTGAGCGAAATGGGCAGCAACCGATGGTACGGTAAAACAGTTATTCAGTAATTGTCCAACTATGACATCATCAGAGGTATATTTCAATGCAAGATGTTTCATTTCTTCATGGAGAGATTCTGTACGATAAATATCACCATTAGGCCGTACAAACTGATCGTAATGATTATATTCTGAACTCTGAAATAACCAAACAGACACAGGGTCGCTTTTACTTATATTTTTAATAAAATCAAATATATCACCGTTATAAAACTTAACTTTTCTATCTCGTGGAAATATTGTTACAGCATTAGTCCATGCATGTGCATTATGATCAACGATTGTTATAGGGTTTCCATTTTTTTTATATTTTGGTTCGTATAATATCTCTCCGGTTAGTGTTTTTACTGTTATTGGAAATCTTAATAACTTTTCTAGCTCAGCGACATCCTTAATAGATGCACCAGTATCTTTAACGGACTCTGCCCATGTGTTTATTTTTTTATGTCTTAAATCAGTTAAACCATTACCACGTATCGCATTTGTAAAATGTTCTGTAACTCGTTCAGCTACGCAATTTATTCTTGATATTTGCATCGGTTTGAGATCCGTAACATTAGGTTTATCATTCAGCGGAAATATTCCATAGACAACTGCAGTCGCTGGATAACTCTGTATATAATAGGGTTTATCAATGCCAGTAAGTATTCCGGGTTTAGATTTATTACTTAAAAGAACAATATTACCCCCGGGCTGCA
This sequence comes from Megalonaias nervosa, assembly GCA_016617855.1. Lineage (NCBI taxonomy): Eukaryota > Metazoa > Mollusca > Bivalvia > Unionida > Unionidae > Megalonaias > Megalonaias nervosa. The sequence continues at coordinate 2,297 of JAECUM010007913.1, read as the reverse complement.
CACGGACTGGATCACGCTTATCACGAATAATCCAAATATCTTCTTCTGTATTTACAATAAATTTTATTAAAATAAAATATTTTTGATTATCAAGGTGATTAATAATTACTTTTCCTCGTTTGTCATTCATCATATTAGTAACATTTCCAACTCTGAATGTTGACCATGCATGAACTGCACCATCGTCACGAAATTCCTTTTTTGCTTCACGAATGCGTTCGGTTACCATTAATGCCAGATCCTGCATCGAAGTACTGAGTTTATATTCTGATAATCTATCAAGGTCAAATCTAGCAGGGGAAGGTTCAATAACGGATAATTCCTCCATATTATAATTAGGGCAAGTATATATTTAATTGAACATTAATCTTTTGTATATGATTGAAACACAAAACAAATGTGCTTGGCTCAAAATTGGATATACTTCTACTTGTAATAAATCATGCGTGAATGAATATTGTAGTTATCATATGCAATGTGTCAGAAATGGAAGTCTAGGACCAAAACCGTGTATTGTGTGCAGTGCTGGAGTGCGAGGAAAAACTCAACTGTGCGCGCAATGCGGTGGTAAAAAGTACAGAGAATTAAAACGATATTATGACAAAAAAAATAACGCTGACTCTCCTATAAAAACCGAAGAAGATTATTTAGCTAGATTTTCAAAAAAAAATAATGATTTAAACAAATAGTATTATATATAAATGGAACAAAATGAGTTTGTGTCACATCCAATCCTTACTAATTATGAAGCATCTCGAGAAGGTGTAATCAGACACTGCAGATTGAAAAAACCAGTAGGTAGTCTTGATAAATTTGGTTATTTTAGATTCAATACCAAAGGAAATAAAAATTATTCATCAAGTAGATTTACATACGAGTGTTTTCGTGGAGTAGTTAAAAATGGACTTGTAGTTGACCACATTGATGGAAATCCAAAAAATAATCGGTTATCTAACTTACAGGCTATTACACAAAGTCAGAATTCCGCACGTGGAAACACTGGCGGGGTACGATTTGCAAGATCTGTAAATCTGTAAATGTAGATGGTGAAGAAATTGTGTTCAAGTCAATTAATTCTGCTGCAAAACATTTTAGCATACATCCACAATCAGTACAACATGTCGCAAATAAAATATACAAATCAGCATATTCATTCAAATACGATCAGCCGATAATATTTGAATATGTCTAACTCTGTACCCTTAATAAATAAATTGTATATAGTTCGACTCTGTTAATTTTCCCAAGGATTTTGTTTAGCCATAATTACAGCTGTCCTGATTGTCCATACTTTTTATTGTAAAAACATTTCAGTGAATTTGGATCTCAAGTACTGCAAATAAAAATAATTTTTATAAATATTTAGTCGTTTTTTTATTTCGTTAATTTTGTCATGAAAACCGCGTTTTTTGTTTGAAAATCTCGTTTTTTGCATGAAAAATGACCAAAAATCAATGAAAATCAATCAGATTTTGATAGATTCTGAGGGTCAAAACCCCAGGGGGGTTAACGGGAATTAGCATTACGTTTTTGATTTATCGATGAAAAACTGATTTTTTTTGTATTTTTGTCGTAATTCGCTAGCAGAAATCTATATAATACAAACAAAAGAACTGGAAAAAACCAGAAAAAATTTATTTTTGATCGATAAATCAAAAACGTAATGTTAATTCCCGTTAACCCCCCTGGGGTTTTCACCCAACGAAAACTAGCAAACTCAACGAAAAACTTTGCACAACGGGTAATATTATATTTGATACCTACTGAAACATAATGATTGGGATACAATATACTTGTCAATATGTGTAGGTTGCATTATACTAAGCAGAATGTTAATTTTCCCAAGGGTTTTGTTTAGCCATAATTACAGTCACTGACTCTGTCAGGGGTTCATCTTCATCGCTCTCAGCGTCATTATCATTTTTTACAGAATCAGATAACATAATCTTTCTTAATTGCATTACACGATTATCCACAATCTTTTTCTTTCGTACTCGTGAGACAGTTCGGATTTAATATTTTCGATAGAACGTGCAAGAGGTGCAAATAGCTTTATCTGATTGTCGTTTACCATGGCTAGTGATTCAAGCATGGATTGATAAATTAATTTTATGAATCTGTAGTTTGAAGATAGTGTATATTTATTATCGAATTTTCTCTGTTGCAGTAATTCAAAATCGCACATAATTTTTTGAGGGTCGAGATTATCAGATATTTTTATTCCGTTATGTTTTAATTTTTTAATAGCAGAAATAATATCATTAATATTTTCTTGGTTCATTATATATATATATATA